>RJWJ010048964.1:0-10420 GCA_004363605.1 Indri indri | reverse complement strand
GGACTCTGGCTGAGCCGGCACTGAAGCCACGATGGCTGCTGCTGTGGCTCCTCATGGTGGATTTGCTGGACATGGTTCTAGAAGACGAGAAGGCTGAGAGAGCGCGAGAGGCTGGAGGCTGGAGGGAGAGGAGCAGGACTGTGAGGCGAGCTCCGGGCAGCAGTTTATATGTGGTGAGCATGGGCTGGGCTCAGTCCTGAAAGGTGAGCTTGCACATTGGGAAGGGCTGGGCTTTACACACGGTGAGATCACCCACAGTTTCTAGAAAGGTATGAAATACTAAGAGTGGTTTTTGGATTCCTTTCGTCATGGAGAAATTCTCCTGCCTTCCAGCCTTGACTTGATCCTCGCACAATACGCCTGGATGTAAATTCACTGAAGTCATGAATTAGTCATGCCCTCAAACAAAGGAGAAAAGGAGCTGATCTGTGATAATTGTCCCTTCCCTGTGCTTCATCAGGCACTCCCTGTGTACCCCCTTCCCACACAGGCTTTCTGCTCGTCTGGCACCACCCTTCCCATCCGAGTGGGAGTCTCCCTGCAGGCGTATTGGCGTTTGCCGGAGGCCTGAGCAAGAAGTGGCCTGCTGTGCCTTCTCGCCACATTTGAACCAGTTCTCCTGGGCCTCCTCGCTGTCCTTCCTGGTGGCCTGGGCATGGGCACGGGGCTGCTATGGGGATAAGACCATTCTTTGCAAGGTGGGAGGGACAGAGGAGTTGAGCTCTTAAACTGTGAGAACAGCCTTTGCTCTGCTTCCTGTGTGATACGCTGCCCACTTGGCACTTTCCTGAGAGGACAGGAGAAGACATTGCCCAAGATGCCTCTGCCCACAGACCTGACTTCTGCGAGGACTTTCTGTCCATGCTGGCACCTCCCTCCCCAGGGTTCACTTTGCCATTGAGCTTATTCTCGTGTTAATCTGCCTGTCCAGTGAAATTCATAGACACCCTTGTCCCTGCAGTTTTGGAACATTTACTTAGAGCTTAATTTAAACAGTCCAAAATGAGTAGGACAAAATCATTAAGGAATTCACCGAATTTTTATTCCCACAGATTTTGACATTTCTTAAGAATCCAAAATCAGACAGTTCAATGGGGCCTGTACGGAAAGTTGAGGGGCATATAGAAGCAGTGAGTCATAAAAATGTGCCCTTACAAGTGTGATGATGTCACAAGTAAATTCCAAATTTTTATTTCGAATCTCAGTGCTTGAAATGTTAAATCCCTATATACCTTCCCAGGCTGTCAAATGAGAGTAGTGCTGGGTTTGGAGGGGAACGAAGTTCATTTTTTCCAGTCCACACATTAAGTACAGTGTATGGGGAGAACTGAGGCAACTGTGGGTATGATATTCCATGAAAACATAAGCTTAAATGAGCAAGCATAGGAGGAATGACAGACTCTCACATTCAGATGAGCCTGAGGACAGCTCTTGTCACCATTGTAGAAGCACTGCCACCTCCCCAACATTCTGGGGGACATGGCATTCAGGAGGGCTGGGTGTTCCCCGTCCAAAGGAGGTGCTAACTCAGTGTCTGGTGGAAAGAGGTACCTTCTCAAGGCAACGGAAGCAGCTCCCCTCCCTCCACCCTGGTTGCACAATGGTTGACCAAGAATGTGCTTCCACCCAGTTCTGGGAAAGAAGTGTTCCTTCTCATGGCATGTGCTCTGATCCACTCTACTCTCTTGGGATAGAGGGTTTAGGCTTGGCATGGATGATGCTAGAATGGGCAAGAAGGGTTGGCAAGTCAGGTGGGAGCAACATGCATTTGCCCAGTGTCCTATGTCTGTGCCAATGTCCGGTGTCTATGGCTGCTTTCACACTACAACAGCAGGGTTCAGTAGCTGCAACAGAGACTGTACGACCTGCAAAGCCTAAACTATTCACTATTTGCCCTTTAAAAAAAAATTTGCCAACCCCTGGTTAAGAGCATTGGCTCTGGAGTCAGAGTGCTTAGGCTCGTGACCAAGCTCCTGGGTGTCCTTGTGAAAATACTTAATCCCTTTGTGCTTTGTTTCCACACCTGTTAGCTGTGGGCGAAGATAGCACTAACCCCAGAGTGTCATTGTGAGACTCAAATGAGATAATAAATGTGACGATCTTAGCATAGTGTCTGGCACGTCTGGTCTCAATGAAGACCAAATATTATTCTTACAGGGAAATATGAGAATGTTTGGTATGCAGGGATCTATGAGAAGCTTCAAGAGCTGGAACACAGGTGCAATACCTGGGTATGTGGCGGCAGGGGGGCCACGGGGAGGACGGTGAGGGAAATGAAACCAGCATTTCCAGCTTGTGCCACCTGAGTAAGGACCTAGAAAGCTGTTCGTAGAGATTCGCCCTGGCTCCTGGAAGCTGTGTAGAGCCTCAGAGGCAGAAGAGCAATTTGCAAGCTTGCAGGCACTCCTCCGAGCAGCAGCACCGGGCAGACAGAGTTCCACCTCTGGGTGCAACGCAGCATGTTGTCTGAGCGGCTGGAAGGAAACGTGGTTGGAGAGAGTCCTTGGCAGGAGGCTGGCGGGCTGCTCTCCCTGGTTTCCGGTCAGGCTTCCCTGCTCACCCTCTGCTGGGTCTCAGGCTGTCCTCTGCGTTGTGCACACAGGGACAGGCTGCCACCAACCAGCACAGGGGACCCCATCAGTTCCTCTTTTAGTATTGATTTTATATCTTTTTGAGCGTGAGGGTGAACTCATCCCTGAATGAAGGATGTAATTTAATCTTAGCAGGAACCTCACTCTCAACCATTTAGCCTATCAGAGGATGACTTAAATTCAGCAACTTATCCAATCCCAGCCTTGGCTTGTGCACACACAGCACCAGCTGTATAAAGTATCATGTTTAATTTCCTGCCACAAGTATTCATAAGACATTCAATTATACACACACACACACACACACACACACACACACACACACGTAAAGAGCTTTAATCCCCATCACCACCTGCAGGGAATGCTTTGGGGACCAATTTCAGTGACCTGGTGGTGTGAGGTCAGTGGGAAGACCCAAGAGAGGTGATGAGGGCATCTAAGATAGTGGAGGGGGAACTGGGGAGGAGGGACCCCCACTACCCCCACAGATCTGTTTCTGATTCCACTTCTTCCCAGCCCCACCACCCTTAAAGGGTCAAGTTTGTCCTTGTTTCATTTGCCCTGGATTTTCTATGTTCCTCTTTATCAGGGTGTTTCCCAGCCCACTCTCAGACTGCTGTCCTGGGCTGAGCCCTGCTTCCCCTTCCCCCAGAGTCCAGCTGGCCCTGTCCCTCCACCCTCCGCTTTAGCCTCCACGGGAGGGTAGTGTTCATAGGCAGTGGGGGCTTCCTGGGTGGTTAGAGTATTGGCTTTTCAGATGAAATCCCTGGATCACATCCAGCGGTGGAGCCCAGGGGAGTTCTGTTTTCCCAGAGGAGCCGGGTGGGGAAGGCATGAACTTCATAGTAAGATTAGAACAAAGGGTGTTAGTTTAGGTAACTATGTGAGAGAAACAGAAGCAAGCAGGTGAGTAACTGGGGTGACAGCGACCTCCTCCCCAGCAGGCTGTTGAAGCCAGCCTCTTCTCCCTGCCAGGAGAGCTTCAGCCCGAAGCCATCTCTGACTGCCGTGGAGGGCAGAACGCCTTTGCTGTAGGCTCAGGGGTTAACCTGCACTTCTCGAATTGTTCCCAGTGTGGAGGAAGGGCAGAGGGCGCCCCTGCAGCCTGAGCTCATGGAATGTCTGCCTCATGAGGATTTGCCTGGTCTGTCTGCCTCCCTGGGTGGAGCTGGCCGCTGGGAATGAGGGCTAGGCTATTGTCATCATCATCAAAAGCTTAATACTAAGCACCTAATCCTGCAAGCCACAGCTCAGGATGATGCTGTTCAGAGAGAATCCCACAGACCCAGTCTTTCCCTAGGGAGCAGCCACTGAAAGAAAAACAGGTGCAACCACACGTGTAAGGAGCACAGATGGCAGTGCTGAGGCTCAGGCGGAAAGTGCAGCCTTCTGCAGGAGGGTGGTTCGTAAGCACTGAAACTCTCGGGATTGCGTTGCTTAGTACCTAGGTGGTTTGTGAACACGTAATATGCACTTCGCTGCAGAGCTTCCCTTATGTTTCTCAATTTTCACACACGGTCCACACATTTTTCACAGAGGACGCTGTGACACGGTTGCATATCTGGACATGATCTCTGAGTGGCTTTCTCTGCAGCTGCAGGAAGTCTCTGACAGCTCCATTTTCCTGTGGGACCTCCGGATGGTCGTGGAGACCAGAGGGCACTGCAAGAACATTTTCCCCAGAGCTTAACATGATGCTTGGTCTGAAGCACTGATCTGCCTCTGGAACTGTGGTCACAAAGCTGGTGGGGATGTGTCAAGAGCCTCGTCCTTGCAGACTTGAGGGGGCAAAGGGAAGCACTGCGGCTGCCCCTTCACCCGTGAGATGTAGAACGTGACAGGGTGTGAACTGGGACACTCACTGGCCTGCAGGATCCATGCATGTCCTGTGCTTCAAGGGACATCAAATCACTCTGATTGTTCTCTTGTAAACTGATTCTGGTACGTTTTCCTATAAATCCTAACTACCGAGCGATACACTGTGAAAGTGTTCAGTTCTTCTTGACCCGCCCTGTCCATGCAGGTGTGGGGCAGGTAGGTGTGCTGGGATGTTTGAGTCCCTGATAGCGCATGATTGGGCTGGGCACCGAAGGGCACGTTGGGAGGAAGGGGACAGCCCTCGGCTTTCCGGGCCAATGTGGGGACTCCTGAGCGGGAGCAATGCGTACCCTGTGAAGGCATGTGTGACGATGTGAGGCAAGAAGTGGTGGCAGGGTGAAAAGAGGTGCTTTAGAGAAGACGGGAGGTGGGAAGGGGGCGGGCTGGACACAGGACCAGGCCGGGGCCTGGGCGAGCAGGTTAAAAGGCACAGGTGAGGGTGCGAGGGTTCTCCCGTCACCTGGCCGAGGTCCTCGGCAAGGACAGGGCAGAAGGAAGCTCCAGAGGGACAGTAAAATCTCCAAGAAGAGTCACCAGCACACTGGCTTTTTCTTCTCTGCACTGCCTCCCTCAGGTCCCCACCTCCCTTCTCATCCCGTCTCCACTTAGAGCTTCTGGGTTCAACCTCCTCTCCGCTGCAGGGCCCGCTTCACTACACTGTGTCATTTGTTTTTAAAGTGCAGTTGGGGAAAATTACTCCAACAATCCCCCAAAGACATACACTAGGCACGTGGCTTAAACAACGCAAGTGATGGGATGAGTGCAGCCTCATAGCAGGATGTCTGACTACCTCTGCCTCTGGCTCGCCTCCCTTTATTTCAGTACAGGAGAAATATCTCGTTAATCACGATGTACGGGGTAACTCCCCAAATTTGGACTGCTTTGGAGTAATTCCTACCCCTAAAATTTATCTCCAAATCATTTGACTCTTAGAGTACAAACACCCTAGAGAGCAAACAAGCCTCTGTGTCCTCTGAGATTTCCTGGCTGTAGTAACCACCTCCGTCTGTTCATCCCTTATGATCTCGCTTTAAGCCCCGGGGTTGGGATCAGTGACAGGTCGCTGGTGCCCCGGCACAAGTCTGTGGAACTAATGCTGCACGTGAGGCCTCAAGGGAAGTTGCTAACTCACCAACTCTCCCCTTTGCTCTGCCCTCCCCTCAGCCGCTTCAGGAAAAGAGCCTGGATTTTTCCAGATAGATGCAGAAGAACACGCAGCATGCCTAGGGAAGTCTGGATCCCGTGGCAGAGACTGCCGACTGACCAGTCCAGGTTCCTTTCCCAACACACTCCTTTCCTTCCTGTCTCCACGATGGAAACTGGAAAAGTGAAATAGTCTTTCTGTTTAAAAAAAAAAAAATTTTTTTTTGTTTATTGAGGTATAAAAGCACAGATCGTAAGTGTAGAGTTCAATGTATTTTGACAAATGCGTGCACCTCTATAACCCACACATCATCAAGGTACAGCGTACCCCCATTACTCCAGAACATTCCTCCCTGCCCCTTTCCTGTGAACCCCACTGCCCCCAGCAAACACTGTTTTGATTTTTCCACCAAAGAAGCATACAGTATATGCCATGTGCATATGTGTGTGTGTGTGTGTGTGTGTGTGTGTGTGTGTGTGTGTATAAAATGTGTATATGTACTTTCTTGTATGTCTGGCATTTTTTACTCAAAAAATGTTTCTGAGGCCCATCCGGGTTGTGCGTGGTAGTGGGTGGGTGGTGTGCCGTTGTATGAATATACCCCAGCTCGTTTGCCCATCCCTGCTAATGAGTCCCTGGGGTATTTCCAGTTTGGGGTTACCTTCAAGAAAGCAGTTATGAACATACTTGCGAGCATTTCTGTGAACACATGTCTTCCTTTGCTTAAATAAATACCTAGAAATGGAATTGCTGCATCAAGCGAAAATGTATATTAGTTTTCCAAAGCAGTTGTGCCATTTTAAAAAATAGACTTTAAGAACAACTTTAGATTCATGGCAAACTTGAGCAGAAAGTCTGGAGAGTTCCCATATACCCCTGCCCTGCACACACATTGCCTCCCCATTGTCAACATCCTCCACCAGAGTGGGACGTTTGTTGTAATTGATGAACCTACATGGATGTGCCGTTATTACTCACAGTCCACAGTTTACATTAGAGCTCACTTTTGGTGTTGTAAATTCTATGGGTCTTGAAAAATGCATAATGACACGTATCCACCATTATATTAATAGTCTCACACAGAACAGTTTCGCTGCCTTAAACATCCTCCGTGCTCTGTTTATTCATCCCTTCTTCTCCCTTAACCTTTGGCAACCACTATCTTTTTACCATCTGCATAGTTTTGCCTTTTTCAGAATGTCATATAGTTGGAGTCCTAGGGTATGCAGCTTTTCAGATTGGCTTCTTTCACTTAGTAATGTGCATATAAGTTTCCTCCATGTCTTTTCATGGCTCGATAGCTCATTACTTTTTAGTGCTGAATAATATTTCATTGTCTGGATGTGCCACAGATTGTTTATTCATTTGCCTACTGAAGGACATCTTGGTTGCTTCCAAGTTTTGGCAATTAGGAATAAACCTACTATAAATATGCATGTGCAAGCTTCTGTGTGGGCATAAGTTCTCAACTCGTTTGAGTAAATACCAAGGAGTGCAATTGCCGGATCACATGGTAACAGTATGTGTAGTTTTGTAAGAAACTGCCAAACTGACTTCCAAAGTGGCTATACCATTTTGCATTCCCATAAACAATGAATTAGAGTCCTTGTTGCTCCACATCCTTGCCAGCATTTGATGTTGTCGGTGTTCTAGATTTTGGCTACTGCAATAGATACGTAAAGGTATCTCACCATTGCTTTAATTTGCATCTCCCTGATGACGTAATATTTTACATCTTTTCACATGCTTATTTGACATCTGTGTATCTTCTCTGGTGATGTGTCTGGTAGGGACTTTGACCCATTTTGTAATTGGATTGTTTGTTTCTTATTGCTTAATTTTAATGAAATGAAATTATATTTTATTCTTTATATAGTTTGGATAAAATAACAGTCTTTTATCAGATATGTCTTTTGCCAATATTTTCTTCTAGTCTGTGGCTTGTTATTCTCTTGACAGTATCTTTTGAAAAGCAGGAGTTTTAATTTTAATGAAGTCCAGCATGTAAATTATTTCTTTCATAGATCATGCCTTTGGTGTTGTATCTAAAAAGTCATCACCATACCCAATGTCATCTAGGTTTTCTCCTGTGTTACCTTCTACAAATTTCATAGTTTTGCATTTTACATTTATAGGTATGATCAATTTTGAATTAATTTTTGTGGAAAGTGTAAACTCTGTGTTCAATTTTTTTTTTTTTTTTGGCATGTGAATATTCAGTTGTTCAGTACCATTTGTTGAAAAGACTATCTTTGCTCCACTGTATTGCCTTTGCTTCTTTGTCAAGGACCAGTTGACTGTATTTGTGTGGGTCTAATTCTGGGCTTTCTATTATGTTCTATTGATCTATTTGTCAGTTCTTTCACCAATACAACACTGTCTTGATTACTATAGATTCATAGTAAGTCTTGAAGTCAGGTATTGCCAGTCCTCTGACTTTGTTCTTCTCCTTCAGTGTTGTGTTGGGCATTTTATGTCTTTTGCTTCTTTATAAGACTTTAGAATCAGATTTTTGATATACACAAAATAACTTTCTGGGGTTTTGATTGGGATTACATCAAATCTATAGATCAAGTTTGGAAGAACTGACAGCTTGACAATATTAAGTCTTCCTATACTTGAACATGGACTATCTCTCCATTTATTTATTTAATTTCTTTTATTAGAGTTTTGTGTTTTCCTCATGTAGATCTGTACATATTTTATTAGATTTATAGCAACTATTTCATTTTTGGAGGTGCTAGTGTAAGGTATTATGTTTTTAATTTCAAATTCTAATTGTTCATTGCTGGTATACAGGAAAATGATTGTCTTTTGTATATTAACCTTGTATCATGCAACCTTGCTATAATTAATTACTTGTTAGTTTCATGAGTTTTTTGGTTGAATCTTTCTTCTACATAGACAATCGTGTCATGTGATCAAAGTTTTATTTGTTCCCACCCAATTTGTATACCTTTTATTTCCTTTCCTTGTCATATTGCAGTAACTAGGACTTCTAGTTGATTTTGAGAAGGAGTGATGAGAGGGGATATCCTCGCCTTGTTCCTCATCTTAGTGGGAAAGATTCTAGTTTCACACCATTAAGTATGATGCTAGCTGTAGGTTTTCTGAGGATGTTCTTTATCAAGTTGAGGAAGTTCCCCTCTACTCCAACCTTGCTAAGAGTTTTTGTTATGAATGGTATTAAATTTTGTGAAATGCTTTTTCTGTACTTATTTATATAATTGTGTGATTTTTTTAAGCTTATTGATGTGATGGATTATATTAAATGATTTTCAAATGTTGAATCAGGCTTACATACCTGAAATAGATCCCACTTGGTCATGGTGCATAATTCTTTTTATGCATCATTAAATGTGATTTGCTAATATTTGGGGGGGGGTTGCATCTATGCTTATGAGAGATAATGATCTGTAGTTTTTTGTTCTTCCAATGTCTTTTTCTGGTTTTGGTATTAGGCTGATACTGGCTTTGTAGAATGAGTTAAGAAGTATTTCCTATGCTTCTATCTTCTGGAAGAGATTGTAGAGAATTGGTACAATTTCTTCCTCAAATGCTTAGCAAAATTCACCAGTGAACCCATCCAGGCCTAGTACTTTCTGTTTTGGAAAGTTATTCATTATTGATTCAACTTCCTTAATAGATACAGTCCTGTTAAAATTCTCTATTTCTTCTTGTGTGAGTTTTAGCAGATTGTGTATTTCAAGGAATTGGTCCATTTCATTTAGGTTATCAAATTTGTGGACATAGAGTTGTTCATAGTATTTCTTTATTATCTTTCTAATGCCCGTGGGGTTTATAGTGATGTCTATTCATTCATTTCTGATATTAGTAAATTGTGTCCATTCTCTTTTTTTCTTAGTTAGCCTGGCTAGAAGCTTATCAATTTTATTTATCTTTTCAAAGAAATGGCTTTTAATTTCATTGACTTCCTCTATTAATGTCCTATTTTAATTTCATTGATTTCTGCTCTAATTTTTATTTCTTTTCTTCTGTTTACTTGGAATTTGATTTACTATTTTTATTCTAGTTTCAAAGGTGGAATTTAGAGTATTTATTTTAGGTCTTTCTTCTTTTCTACGATATTCATTCACTGGTATAAATTTCTCTCTAAGCACTGCTTTCATTGCATCCCATAAATTTTGATATATTATATTTTAATTTTACTTAGTTCAAAATGTTTAAAAATTTCCCTTGAGATTTCTTCCTTAACCTCTGTGTTATTTAGAAGTTTGGCATTTTATCCCCACATATTTTGTGATTTTAAAGCTATCTTTCTGTTATTGATTTTTAGCTTATTTCCATTGCAGTCTGGGAGAATACATTGTATGATTTCTATTCTTTTACATTTGTTGAGGGGTATTTTATGCCCCATAATGTGGCTTATCTTGGTGAATATTCCATATAAACTTGAAAAGTATGTGTGTTCTGCTCTTTTTGGATAAAGATGTCAATTATATTCAGGTGATTGATGGTGCTATTGAGTTCAACTGTCTTTACTGGGTTTCTAATAGAAAATCAATAGAAATATTTTCTAATAGAAAATAGAGGGAGTTGGCCGGGCGCGGTGGCTCACGCCTGTAATCCTAGCACTCTGGGAGGCGGAGGCGGGCGGATCGTTCTGAGCTCAGGAGTTCGAGACCAGCCTGAGCAAGAGCGAGACCCCGTCTCTACCAAAAATAGAAAGAAATTAATCGGACAGGTAAAAATATATATAGAAAAAATTAGCCGGGCATGGTGGCGCATGCCTGTAGTCCCAGCTACTCGGGAGGCTGAGACAGTAGGATCGCTCGAGCCCAGGAGT
>RJWJ010048963.1:0-10411 GCA_004363605.1 Indri indri | reverse complement strand
GAGTAGCTGGGACTATAGGAGTAGCTGGGACGACAGGAGTAGCTGGGACTATAGGAGTAGCTGGGACTATAGGAGTAGCTGGGACGACAGGAGTAGCTGCAACTACAGGAGTAGCTGGGACTATAGGAGTAGGTGGGACGACAGGAGTAGCTGGGACGACAGGAGTAGCTGGGACGACAGGGGTAGCTGGGACGACAGGGGTACCTGGATGACAGGAGTAGCTGGGACTATAGGAGTAGCTGGGACGACAGGAGTAGCTGGGACGACAGGAGTAGCTGGGACGACAGGAGTAGCTGGGACTATAGGAGTAGCTGGGACGACAGGAGTAGCTGGGACGACAGGAGTAGCTGGGATGACAGGAGTAGCTGGGGTGCCCGGAGTAGCTCAGACTACAGGCATGCACCAGCATGCCCAGCTAATTTTGTTATGTATTTTTAGTTGTCCAGCTAATTTCTTTCTATTTTTTAATAGAGACGGGGGTCTCGCTCTTGCTCAGGCTGGTCTCGAACTCCTGACCATGAGCAATCCACCCGCCTTGGCCTTCCAGAGTGCTGGGATGACAGGCGCGAGCCACCACGACTGGCTGAAGGTTATCATCGTAACCTAAAAAAAAAATTTTTTTTTTAACGTAAAACATGGCATTTTGCTGAAGGTTAATATGCAAATGACAGGCAGGCGACACAGCGCGGTGCCGAACAGTTTAGACTCTGTCTTCCCGTTCTCCCCTTTCGTGGGTGTGACGCTGCCTGTCCCTGTAGCCTCGTGTTTTATCTTCTATCTCCTCCCACGTTGTGAATATCAGTCCCAGAGGGAGCCCACGGACCATCTCATTTCTCACCGCAGCGTGTTCTGGGACTCGGGGACAGGTTCCAGCCCCATCCCGAGCCTGCCGGAGAGAAAGCGGGTCCTGCTCCCTGTCCCCTCGCCTCCAAAGAGCTAACCATCTCCCAGGCGCGGTGGAGGGTCGTTGGAGGTCAGGAGTTCGAGACCAGCCTGAGCAAGAGCGAGACCCCGTCTCTACTAGAAATAGAAAGAAATTAGCTGGACAACTAAAAATATGTAGAAAAAATTAGCCGGGCGTGGTGGCGCATGCCTGTAGTCCCAGCTACTTGGGAGGCTGAGGCAGGAGGATCGCTTGAGCCCAGGAGTTGGAGGTTGCTGTGAGCGAGGCTGACGCCACCGCACTGTAGCCTGGGCAAGAGAGTGAAGACTCTGTCTAAAAAAAAAAAAAAAGTAAATGTATTTTTAATTTAATTATGTTTTTAGTATTATAAAATACTAATTAAAATGTAGCCTAACAGTAAAATATTATATAAACAATTATGTTCTAAAATGAAAACGTTCACGTATGAATTTTATAATAAATCACAAACATTGCACTGTTAGGAAATAGGAACTGAGTCAACCGTGGTTTGCAAAGACGGCAGAATCTGTGCACGCAGCGGGTGGGGGCGACCGAAGCCTGGGAACCCCTGGGAATAGCGTGCTTTGGGAACGTGCAGAGAAGGTTCTAGCAACATCAGTGAACACGTTCCCTGGGCACAGGGGCCCAGAGTGCGGGCTGTGGGAGGCCCATGGGAAGAGGGACAGAGAGCTGAGGACAGGAAGGGGACCCTTGGGCCATGGCCCTGTGTCATGGCTGGTGGTGGCCAAGGATGTCAAACCCAAGAAAAAAGTCCCAGGACCCCAACCTGGAGATCGGATTTAGGCTGGAGAGGGAAACTGAGGCCTGCAGCCGCTCTGCCGCCGCCTGAGGCCACACTGGACCTTGATCAGCAGGGCCAAGATTCTACCCTGGCCAAGATGGAGGGAGCCGGAATGTTCTCCGAATGCTTTTTGTTCTTTCTTTCTTTCTTTCTTTTTTGAGAAAATGTTTCTCTCTGTTGCTTGGAAAGAGTGCAGTGGCGTCATCGTAGCTCAATGCAGCCTCCAACTCCTGGGCTCAAGCGATCCTCCGGCCTCAGCCTCCCAAGTAGCTGGTACGACAGGACTAGCTGTGACTATAGGAGTAGCTGGGGTGACAGGAGTAGCTGGGACTGTAGGAGTAACTGGGACAACAGGAGTAGCTGGGACTGCAGGCACGCGCCACCACGCCCGGCTAATTTTTTCTCTATATTTTTAGTTGTCCAGCTAATTTCTTTCTATTTTTAGTAAAGTCAGGGTCTCACTCTTGCTCAGTCTGGTCGCGAACTCCTGACCTCAAGCGATCCTCCCGCCTCGGCCTCCCAAAGTGCTAAAATGACAGGCATGAGGCTCAGTGCCCGGCCCTTTTTGCTCTTTAAAGCAGGGTTGCAACAGGGGATATTACAGTAGTGACCAGGCAGAAAAAGTTAAGGCCAAAGGGCTTAGGGACACTTTAAATGCACTTTGTCCTTCGTTTTCATAGTGGACTCACAGGACTATTCCTCAGCTCTGCAAAACAGGGTCGCTGTTTTCATTTCCTATTTCATGCTCGTCTCAGGGTGGCCTCCATCCTCACGCATGGCCGAGCTGGGTAGGGCCCTCCTACGGAGGCCACTGTCCCCCTTCTGGCTCGCAGAGGGGCCTCCTATTCCATCCCCACCCCGGTGACACCACCAAGGGTGTGTCCTCTTCCAGGAAGCCCTCCCTGATGCACTCTCCCAGCAGAGCGAGCGAGTGAGGGCTGCTTGTTGGCTTGTCTGTCTGCCCACGAGCCCGGGAGTCCCGGACACCGCCCAGTTCAGCTCTCCAGGAAGGAGCCGGGAGGCCGTGAGGGTGCCCAGACCCCGCAGCAGCCAAGTTCTGGCTGCAAAGGGACAGTGTCCCCCGCCTCTGGCTGCTTGGCTCAGAGCAGGGCGGGGAGGGTGCTATTCTGCTTCCCTGAAGTTACACGTGTTCTAGGGCCTTCCCGCCTTCCCCGGTGGAGCCTGAGACCCTGAGTAGCTGGGACCACATGCTGACGATACCGAGCCTGGCTGACTTTTTGTATTTTATTTAGAGATGGGGTCTTGCTATGTTGCCCAGGCTGGAGCCTGGGCTTGTCCTACCTCCTCTGTCCTGCGATCCTGACCCCCTGAACCCCCGCAGGTGGGGAAGGGGTTGCAGGTGTGCGGGGACCCTGTGGCCACCAGGTCGTGTCTCTTGACCAGATCTGGTGGAGCCCACGCTCTCTTGGGCCTCTGAGATTTATTTCCTCCTTCTTTTTAGCCTGGAAAACTTGCACCAGCTAAAACCACACAAGCAATAAAGCATTTTCATCGTGGAAAAATCAGAATGTTCGGATGAGCAGGAAGAAAAGAAAAATGTTCCTCCCTCCCAGTATCAAGCAAAACTGCTGGTTTTTCCCCCAGGTGTATTTTGTTCTTAACCAAATAGGATCACGCGGGGCCCACACTCTTCTGGAACCTTCCACGCCCCCAAGTACCCACATCTCTCAGTGTTATTCACAGAGGCTCAGCGTCTGCCGTGTGGACGTGGCGCATTTTATTTAAGGACTTGCTGGGCTCGGAAGACACATCCTTCGCCTTATCTTGCTCCCGCAGTGACACGTGGCCTCCTGCAGGAGACTACATTTCCCAGCGTCCTTTGCTTTAACCGCAGTCATGTGACTAGGAATAGCCCAATGGGGAAAGTGGAAGAAGTGATGGGCGTGGCTTCTTGAGCCCGCCCCTAAAGAGGCGTGGCTGAGGCGTTCCTTCATCTTTCCCGCCTTCCCATTGGGTGCAGGGGACTGGAGTGGCCCTGGTGGCCCAGGCAGGGGACCAACCCTGGATTTCATTTTGTTTAAGCCTCTGACTTAAACGTCCTTTCATGGCTCCTTACTGTCATCCTCTGCCACCGGTGCCAGCCTCACCTGCCATCTGTCCCCAACCTGAAGCTTCGTCCTTGCCCGTGACCCCCGGACCCCACGTGTGCTGATTCCTGTCTCTGTGCCTGTGGCCTCTGCAGTCCCCTCTTTCGGGAACCCACCCTGAAATTCTGCCTGGCACACTCCATCCTTGAAGAGTCACCAAGGGTGTCACCTCCTCCGGGAAGCCCTCCCTGATGCACTCTCCCAGCAGAGTGAGTGAGTGAGTGGTGCTTGTTGGCTTGTCTGTCTGCCCACGAGCCCGGCAGTTCCCGGGAGACCCTGGGCACCCACGGAGGAACCAGCCCAGCACCCTTAGGGCCTCTTGGACCGGAAACCTGACTGCTGGTTCCTATAAATCACGCAGTTCAGCCAGGCTGTGCAGCGGCAGGTCTGGCTTCCAGACCTGCTTTTGCTGTGTATTAGCTCAGCGCAGGTGGGTGACAGTCTCAGCCTGTCTCTGCCTCAGTTTCCCCATCTGTAAAGTGGGGCCAGTCAAAGAACCCGCCTCCCCAGGTCGTCCTGAGGACGGGGTGAGTTAAGCACGTGCGTGGGGCTCAGCTGGGAGCAAGTCTATGGCAGGTGACACCGGTTTCTCCATTAAATCAGAGCAGCCTGTCAACTTTCTTTCTTAAACCACATTTATGTATTTTTATGTTTAAAAAGGGAGCGGATTCTAAGAAAAATGCTAAGTAGGTCACAGCACAGGTGGTGGGAATATGGGGGCCAAAACCCAAGGAGGGGACATTGGAACGCGTTTAAACTCAATGTCCCCGCCCTGGTGCTTGGAGGGAATCTGGAACCTTGTCCCGTTCATTCCTGCACAGCGTGACCGCGACCGCCACCTCGTGGCCGAGTGTGAGAATGCAGCCGACCCTATGCTAGTGCTCGCTGCGTTTTAACGCTGAGCAGGGCGCGTGTGGGTCTGCGTCACCGGGGTCACCTGGCCCACCTGAATCCTACCTGTCTCCTACAGCTAGTTTAAGGCCACAGTGACCGCTCCCTCCGTGGCATCCCCTAGCCTCTCCTGGTCTTCCACGCTTGCTGGGGGGCGGACCAGGGTGGAGAGTGTCCCAGGGGACCAGGTATCCCAGGGTTGGGCTCAGTCTGCTCTGTAGCAGCCAAGGGGACCGTGCTGGGAGGGTTAAGGAGATGCTGGGACACCCCCCCCCCGCCCCAAGGAAGAGCTGCCGGGCTGGATTGGGTGGGAAAGGGGGCACCTGTGGTCCAAGGTGAGGGAAGAGAGCGACAGCATCAGGTACGGGCTGATCCAGCAACTGCAGGGTTTTCACAGGGCTGTGAGGGGACGTGGGAGGGGCCCGGGGACGGGTGGCTGCCAGGCTCTGCAGTGGGGGCTTTTGGGCTCCGGCTCAGTCTTGGAAGCAGCCAAGACCTCCAGAGTCCTGAGGATGGGACGGTGGTCAGGCTGGTCGTGGAGGCTGGTCCGGGGGTGGTCAGGCTGGTGACCAGGGCGCCCCCAGGCTGGGCCGGCGACCTCAGCAGGAGAGGAGGAGGGGGCTGGCGAGCCCAGGAGCCGCAGAAGTGGGAGCCGAGGGCCGTCTCTGCAAGAGCTCACAGCCAGCCAAGGCCTGGCGCAGGGCGTCCAGGGTGGCCAGGGGGCCAGACCTCCCCTCTGCAGGGACGGAGTGGGCAGGGAGGGCGGGTCAGCCTGCTGTCCTCCCCCCCCCAGAGCACGCTCCCTCCTCCCCGTCCCCCACCACCCTGCCGACCCTGCACCCCTCCCCAGCCCCGCCCGGCTCCCGTCCCACTGAGGACCTGAGAGGGGGCTTCTCCTCGACGCCAGGGACCATTCAGGGCACCGGACATACCAGGAGATCCCTGAGCTCTGCCCAGGGACACCCCGAGAGGAGGCCACAGAGCAGAGGCTCATCGGTTGCCCCAGGACCAGGGGGGCCTCGGAGGGAGGAGCCAGCCCTGCCCCTCCCGGCTGTACTGGGACAGCTCGCACTGATGACATTCTGCCGCCCTCAACGTTCCCAGGCCACAGGGGCCAGAGTAGCTTAGTGCTTAAGGGAGACGCCCAAAGCCTCAGGTGGGGCCAGCACGTGACCCCCTGTGCCTCAGTCTCTTCATCTGCAGAATGGGGCAATGGCTCCTTCCTTCTGGGAGCGACGCCGGCAGGGCCCAGTCCCCTGCGTGGATTTGACCACACTGGCCGCCTCTGCTCTTTTGGGGTCTCGCTCTTGCTCAGGCTGGTCTCGAACTCCTCACCTCAAATGATCCTCCCGCCTCAGCTTCCCAGTAAAGTCACTCTTACATGACCTCTCTGTAGAAAATCAGTGCGACACAGAAGAACGCTGAAAACAGTGATAACCAGAGCTCGTGTCTGTGGCAAGCTCACCTCAGGCGGTCACCCATTTGATCCATGTCGCCTAGTACCACCATGATACCCATTTTACAGATGCAAAAACTGAGGCACAGAGAAGTTGAGTGACTTTGCCAAGGTCACACAGAGCCAGGATAGGAACCAAGGCAGTCTGGCCCTACTGTGTAACCACCATGCTGTGCTGGTCCAGTGAGTCACCAAAGGGTGTCCCCACCCCAAGGCAGGGGTTTCCGGTAGCTGGAGGTGAGCAACCGAGCCTGCCCGGCCTCTCTGAGACCCTTCCCTACCTCTCTGAGCATAAACTGACCCAGAGTAGATCAGTGTGTTGGACATGTCAGCTGCTGTCATTAAACAAAAATTATTGTCCGCGCGCGGTGGCTCATGTCTGTGATCCCTGCACTCTGGGAGGCCGAGGCGGGAGGATCGCTTGAGGTCAGGAGTTCGAGAGCAGCCTGAGCAAGAGCGAGACCCCGTCTCTATTAAAAAATAGAAAGAAATGAGCAAACAACTAAAAATATATAGAAAAAATTAGCCTTCCATGGCAGCGCATGCCTGTAGTCCCAGCTACTCGGGAGGCCGAGGCAGGAGGATCGCTCGAGGTCAGGAGTTGGAGGCTGCTGTGAGCGAGGGGTCCTCGAGCCAATCGAGTTGGGACCCTTTAACTTGCAGTCAAAAGATTTCTCATCAGATCGCAATCAAAGGCAATCCCGTCTGTCTGAGTCTCAGTTTACTCATCTGCGAATGGGGTACAGGACCCAGCGGTGCTCCCTCGGGTCCTCCCAGCTGTGAGATTGGCTCTGCTGACCCCCTCCCCAGGGGACCCCAGGGGCTTCCCGCCAGTGCAGCCCTGGGTCCCCAGCTGCTCCACCAGTGCGGCGACGCGGGCCTCCAGCGCCACCAGGGCGTGGACGTGGTCGGCACCTCCGAAGTGACCGAAGTAAGTGATGAGCTTCTTGGCCGTCTGCTCGTCGCACCTGCGGCGGCGGACAGCACCGGCACCGTGGGCGCTGCGTTCCAGGGTCCGCCCCACTCCCCGTCCTTCCAGCGCGCCCCAGGGCCTTTGCACGTGCTGTGCCCTCTTCTTAGAATGCTCTTCCCCCAACCTCTGCCCTGCTCATTGCCTTGCATCCTTCAGGTCCCTGCTGAAATCGCACCTTCTTCAAGAGGCCTCCCGCCACCTCCCTGCGCCCGCTCTGTCCGTCCCCTGCTCAGTCCCTCTTCCTCTCACTTGTCACTCTCGCCAGAATAGAGGATCGGACCAAAGAGCCACCATCTTCCTTCTTGCCATTTCCCAGGGCCTCGCAATTTGCCCGGCACATAGCAGGTGCTTAATAAATGCATGTTGATGTGAAGAACTGGTGATATCAATAACCCCTGAAAATCTACAGCACTTTATATAATAATAATATATAATAATAACAGTAAATGTCACCCCCCATGGGCACCTACCTATTATTGTGCATTTTATATTCTTTTTTTTTTTTTTTTGAGACAAGTCTGGCTCTGTCGCCCAAGCTAGAGTGCCGGGGCGTCAGTCTCGCTCACAGCAACCTCCAACTCCTGACCTCGAGCCATCCTCCTGCCTCAGCCTCCAGAGTAGCTGGTACTACAGCCATGTGCCACCATGCCAGGCTAATTTTTTCTATATATTTTTAGTTGTCCGGTTAATTTCTTTCTATTTGTAGTAGAGCCGGGGTCTCGCTATGTTGCCCAGGCTGGTCTCGAAGTCCTGACCTCGAGCGATCCTCCCTCCTCGGCCTCCCAGAGTGCTGGGATCACAGGCGAGCACCACCGCGCCCAGCCAGCATTTTATATTCTTACCTCAAAGCCTCTGCCAGACAGGCGTAACCTTCCCATCTTAGAGATGGGAAGACTGAGGCTCGGAGAAGTCAGGGCACTTTTCTGAGGATATCTCAGCCATCCTGGGGCCACCCTTGGTCCCTCCAGAGGGGTCGTGAGGATTAAGCAAGAGAATAGATGAGAAAGCAGCAGCCCTTGTCACCTCCCTCTTAGGGGACAGGGTCTCAGAGGGGCTGGGAGGTGACTCAGCCGGGCCAAGCAGCCTCCCGGGCGCTCTGGGCTTCCCAGCGTGGACAGATCTGGACGCGGCCCCCCGCGCCACCTACCCGCCCCTGCGGCCGGACAGCCGCGCCAGCAGCGGCGTGGCCTCGGCTGGTGGCCTCTGGTCCCCTCCTCCTGCTCTTCGTCAGAAGCGGCCTGGCCCTCCACGGAGCGGGACAGCTGCTCGTCCGCTGTGGGAGAGGCCCGGGATGCGGGGACCGGGGACGGAGGGTGGGAAGGCCAGCAGCCCTCCCTCCCCAGGGACACCAGTGCGCAGTCAGAGGGAGCCACCAAGCCTGGCCAGCTCCGGGTTGTGGAGGCGACAGGGAAAAGGGCCCCTGTGGGCCCAGAAAGGCCAGCCTGAGCGGCGGGGAGTGCGGTTCTCTTTGGTGGCCGGATGGCGGCGTCCGCGCAGACAGGCCCTGATAGCAGGAGGATCAACTGTGAGCCCGGCGACGAGATGTCACACGCGGGGACAAACCTTCACCCAGGGCTCTGCTCACGGACCTGCTAGCGGACCGCCAGGCTCCCTGTGCCGTGGGGCCGGGGTCTCTGGTCCCACCGTCCTCAACTTCGCCACTTTCGTCCCCGGGCTCTGGGCTGGCTCGTGTCGGGGTTGGGAGCCGGGAGCCCCCGGACCTGCCGCGGAGGGAGAGACCCAGGTGTGGAGGAGGGTTGTTGGCCACGCCCCTCCTCTCCTCACCCTGCACAGGTAAGCGGCCCAGCAGAGTCAGCCTCCCCCAGTCCGGGAGAAAGTGCCCGATACTCGTGTTCCCAGCATTCCTTGCAGCTAGGGCATAGGCGTGGAACCCAGTTTCAGCCAATGGCACTCAAGGCGAAATCTTCCGAGGAACTTCTGGCACAGATGTTCGTCCTTATACAAACAGGCCCGGGAAAGGAAATGCCCCTTCCTTCCTGCCTTTGGATGTTGTCACACGAGGATGTGATGTTCGGAGCTGAAGCAGCCATTTTGTGACCATGAGGAAATGTCTGCATTTCTGAGTAGCTGGACAAGAACCCTGACAATTTTTTTTTTCTTGAGACAGGATCTTGCTGTGTTGCCCAAGCTAGAGTGTTGTGGTGTCATCATAGCTTACAGCAGCCTCAACCTCCTGGGCTCAAGCGATCCTCCTGCCTCAGCCTCCTGAGTAGCCAGGACTACAGGCACGTGCCACCATGCCCGGCTAATTTTTTTTTCTATACATATTTTTAGTTGTCCAGCCCATTTCTTTCTATTTTTTTTAGTACAGATGGGGTCTCGCTCTTTCTCAGGCTGGTCTCGAACTCCTGACCGCCAGCAATCCTCTCGCCTCGGCCTCCCAGAGTGCTAAGATCACAGGAGTGAGCCACCGTGCCCGGTCTCAGGCTTGTTGTGATTAAGAAGACAAAAAAAATGAATGGCTGAGGATATGTCCCATGAGATGCTTTTTCTCTTTATTTTCCCCGAAGTATTTAAGGCCACCAAAAGCAAGAGGCCATGGAGGGACAGGCCACTAAACGCTGCCCACGCCCACCTGCTTCAGATGGAACTTCCCGCAGGGACAGCAGCGACCACAGTAACGAAATCTCCCCCCGTGTGCCGAGTCCTGTGCGCCGGGCAGGGCCACTGTCCCCATGCCTGTCACAGAGGAGCGAATGGGACCGCCAGGATGTGCGCTCAGGCCCCGGTGGTGGCCGCCAGGGCAGGGAAGCTCCGTGACGACCCAGCCCGGCTGCCGCCCTCGCTAGGTGACTCCGGGTCACACGCGGCCAAGCCGGGAAGAGGAAGCCATTGGGAGAGGGGGTCAGACGAGGTCACAGTCTGGAAGGTTCCAGGCAGTCAGCCGTGGCTGCAGGGAAACAGAACCGAGCTGCCCGGCAGGACAGCCGGGGCGGGGTCCCCTTGCCCGGTGGCTGCGCCTCGCCGCGCTGCCTGTCCCTGTGCCCGGGTCACTCTGTCGCGCGCACGCACGTGCCGACCCTGTGGCTTCCCCGGCTCCCACTCCCGCTCGGCTCTGCGTGACCGCGAAACTTCCAGAAAGAGCCGCCCCGGCTGCACACGCGCGCAATCACGCCCTGTCCCCGCCGCGTCGCCCACGACCGCAGTGTCGCCGAATGCAATGGCCGTTTCTAAGCGCGCGTCTGAAGCGTTGGAGCAAACGACTCCCTCGCTGGATCCCTTCTTCCCGTGGCTTCCGGAACCTGCTCTCTCGCCT
>RJWJ010048962.1:0-10425 GCA_004363605.1 Indri indri | reverse complement strand
TTGTTTAATAGAAGAAGCAAGAGCAGACACCTTTCTGATCTTAGAGGCAAAGCATCCAGTCTTTCACCTTTAAGTATGACATTAGCTATAGGTTTTTCAAAGATGCCCTTTAGATCCATTAAATTTTTAGGAACTACTAAGCACCCAGTTTAATTGTCTTGAGAGGTTTTTTAAAATCCTTTTAGTCTTACTGTTTTCCTTGTTCCAGATAATTCTAATCTTTTTCCTATCATTCAGCCCTATTCAGAAGGAACTGAGCTAGTAGGTCTATGACAACCTGCCTCACATCATTAGAAATTAAATCCATGTCAGTACAGCCATGTAGTATGAAATAATACATATTGTCCTGGATTTATACTAGTCTATGAAATAATAAGCAAGTGCTATTTTTAAATTACTATAGTATTTTATTTAGTAATGATGTTAATCTAGCTCATTATGTAACTGCTGTTTGGTTTTCTTTTTTCGTGTCTGCTAGTTGGTAATAATTCTGCTGTGACTGGTGAAATTAATTTGATGGATATCAGTATTACCAAATGTTTCGATAAAATCAATCACCAAATGTATTAGGAAATTGGCTTAAAACTACCACAAGATATTCTTTTGATTAGAGAAAGAAGTAGATTTAGCTAATAATTAATTTTACATTGAATCAATATATTGGTATATTTCATAAAGTTTAAGTTTTAACCAAGAGTAGAAATAAAGGGGTTATCAAGTTTATACATGATTAAGAATAAGTTTGAGCTGGATTATTTGGTAAATTTAAAATTACACCTACACCTCATTGGATGATACAAATTATTAGTCCTTTAGTGTTATAAAGAGGAATGATGATGAGTGATTCAATTAAGAAAGTTAGACCGGGGGTGGGAGCAGGAGTGTGGACTGTACAAGAACAGAATTAATCTCAGCTAGTGTATTGCAACCCTGCGCTTATCTCCAGGAATACCGGGAAGCATAGTGCTGACATTTGGAATGAAATGCACTAACTAGTGATGAATATAGTCCTGTGCTAGGGTCTAATATAGACTGGGGGCAACTTGCACTAGCTTGCCAGCATCATTTAATAGAAAATTTAAAGATTGATTTTACAGTTTGCCCCTGGTTTCTGTCATGTTCCCTTGGTTTCTGCTGTTGAACCTGGCCATGCATCCTGATTTTGCCTGTGTGACCGAAGAGGTATCAAAGGCCTGTCCTTGAACAATACTAGAACTCCCCTGAGAATAAATTTGGTGGTTCACAATGGAAAATGTAATGCATCCTATGCTACTCAGGTAGGATCCCAGTAGCTGTGCCTAAAAGTTTGGGACCCCTCTAATTTTTCCCTATGCTTTCTTTCTCCTATGGTATAACTTCTACTTTTAATAATGCCTCATGACTATATCCTGTGTAGCCTCAAGAATCCCAATTATATAATCCTGTGTAACTGCTGCATGTACCATCTCATTTTGGAAAGAAATGTAAGTGAGGTGTAGCTCTTGTTTTATTTATTCTCAGAGATGGCCAGCTAGAACATTTCTTTAGCCAACAATGTTTATTCAGCTTATACATTCACAGAGAAATGTCCTTCTCTTATGTTACAAAGCCATCATTCTTATGATCTTTGATGAATTACCAAATTACTTTGTTATAGAATAAACTTTACAAAAGATATCAATTTACCTTGAAGTTCACAACACATACAATAAATTCAGCATTTTAAGGACTTACCAAAATTCTCTAGTAGAGAAATTTTGACTGTTGTGATTGGGTTTCAACATTCTGTCAAAATCAGGAATAAAATTCATAGAGTTACAAAGTAGAATGAGATATTTTAACTTATAAATACTGTGTTGCACAATTGAGACTAAAAGGACAATCCATGCTACCTGCACCGTATCCTATTTTCAGCGTAACAAAACTCTAATATGATGTTCTTCAAGTAGTTCACATCCTATAATGGAAGAATGTTGATCTAAGATTTTATAGATAACTGTTGCTCCTGTGAAATGTGGCAGTCCTCAGAGTCCTTCTATTTTTAATGTAATAGGAAATAGCACCAACAATGTGCCATATTTTTTGAAAAAAAATATTTCATACAATTTTAGGATAGATGTGTACACTAAAATCCACCAGGACCACCACCCCCTCAAAAAGGCCTGCAAGGAAAAAAAAAAAAAAAGTCCTAGTAATCTCTTTCCTTGGGAATACTGAAAATATTTCTTGTTACTTGTATCTGAGTTCTGTCTCTGATTTCTGATTTTTACAGGGGAAGCAAGGCAAACACATTTTATATGGCTGCAGTGAGCTTTTTAATGCTACACAGTTCATAAAACAGGTAAAGTATACCTTTTTAGTGTGTTTCTGTTAAAAAATATCAACAGCAACTTGGAATATATTAAGAAAGAGAACGAGCTAAAACAACATAAGGTTTTGCTGTGGACAACTATGATGAGGAACATTATTTCCATTATCGCAACTCTTTTATGAAATGGCAAATCCAGAAAATTCAAAATCGGAGTAGTGTACTCAATTAGGCAAAATTTATTTTAGTATTTCCTTACATGCTGTCCCCATTGCTGACTTAGCCAAGCATATCACCACATATTGGCCTAAGAAAATAAGTAGCTCTCTTAGGGGATAGTATGGTCTTAGTTGATACAATGGAATTATGTTTACCCTGAAAGTTAATGGCAGCAGTAACTGAGGCATACATATGGTCAGTACAATCCTTTCAATATTGTTCCCACTGGTGTTCTCAATAATTATATTGATCTTAGCTTTTTTCAGTTTTAACTAATTGGGATGCTCAGTAGCCTGCCCAATACTGTTCACTTACCGTTGCCTTAGCTGCCATAAAAATCATAACCAAACCCTGTACTCATTGTTAGTGACTGTTCCTAGCATTGATTTTCCAGCACAACTTCCTAACCCTTACGTGGCTCTTGTATCGTTAACCTTCAAGTAGTGACCCAATGGTATTATAAGAATTTCAAACATACAGAAAAGAATTTACAGTGAACACCTATACATTCCTCAGTGTTTTACTGTACTTGCTTTATAATTCTTATAAGATACCTATACGTCTCTCAATCTGTGTATTGTTACAATTTATTAATTTCAAAGTAAATTCTTGTTACTAGTACACTTCCCCCATTAGTAGTTCAATACCAGTATCATTACCTTCAATTCATTATTTGTTTAGTTCCCCCCTCCTACTACTTTGGAGGTAAAATTTACAACAATGAAACACACATATCAAATGTACATATTAAATTTTGCCAGATGTATTCACCTGAGTAACCCAAACTCCTATCAAGATGTAGAACACTACCATCTCCTCAAAGCTCTCTTGTATCCATTCCTAGTCAATCCCTGCCCAAATACCGTCTTGATGTTTTTCTACCATTAGTTCTGTCTATTCTAGACCATCATATAAATGGAATCTTTTTTCTTAGGTTAACTAGAAGAATCTTGATTTTGATGATCTTTTTAATGAACCAGATGTTGTCTTATGTTGCTTATCTTGTTTGTTTTCTATTTCATTGATTTATATTCTTAATTATTTCCTTCATTCTGATTACTTTGGATTTACTTTGCTCTTCTTTTCCTAGCTGCTTAAGTTGGAAAATTACTTAAGTTATTAACTTTAGTTCTTCTTTTCTAAAATAAACATTTAGAGCCATACACTGAGGAAAGGACACATTACTTAATAAATGGTGCTGGGAAAATTGGATAGCCATATGCAGAAGAATGAAACTGGATTCTTATCTCTCACCATATACAAAAATTAACTCAAGATGGATTAAAGACTTAAATATAAGACCTGAAACCATAAAAATTCTAGAAGAAAAACTAGGAAAAACTCTTCTGGACATTGGCCTTAGCAAAAAATTTATTAACAGACCCCAAAAGCAAATGCAACAAAAATAAAAATAGACAAATGGGACTTAAACTAAAAAATCTTCTGCACAGCAAATTATCAAAAGAGTAAATAGCCTACAGAATGGGAGAAAATATTTGGAAACTATGTATTCAGCAAAGGACTAATATCCAGAATCTATAAGGAACTGGAACAACTCAGCAAGAAAAAAAACCACCCCATTAAAAAGTGGGCAGATGACTTGAACAGGCATTTTTCAAAAGAAAATATACAAATGGCCAAAAAAGATACTATAAAATGCTTAACATCACTAATCATCAGGGAAATGCAAATTAAAAACACACGGAGATACTATCTTACTCCAATTAGAATGGCCATTATTAAAAAGTCAGAAAACAGATGTTGGCATGGATGCGGCGAAAAGGAAACGCTTATACACTGTTGAATAGAAATTAGTCCAACCTCTGTGAACATCAATATGGAGATTTCTCAAAGAACTAAAAGCAGATCTACCATTCAATCCTACAGTCCCACTACTGGGTATATCTACCCAGAGGAAAATAAATCATTATATCAAAAAGATACTTGTACCAGTATGTTTATTGCAGTACAATTCACAAAGATATGGTATCAACCTACATGCCCATCAACTGATGAGTAGATAAAGAAAATGTGGTGCATATATATATACACCATAGAGTACTACTCAGCGATAAGAATGAAATTATGTCTTTTGCAACAACTTGGATGGAACTGGAGGCCATTGTCTCCTAAGAGAAGTAAATCAAGAACAGAAAAATAAATGCCACATGTTCTCACTTATAGGTGGGAGCTAAGCTATGGCTACGTGACACACAAAGTGCTTCGATGGACACTGGAGACTTAAAAGTGGGGGAGGTAGGGAGGGGTTGAGGGATAAAAAATTACCTATTGGGTACAATGTACACTATTCAGGGGATGGATACACTAAAGGCCCAGACTTGAACACTATACAATATATATGTAATGGAATTCAGCTTGTACCTCCTAAATCTACTGAAATTTTGTTTTTAAAAATTAAAAGACCATATGGAACAATAAAAACAAAATTCCTGACAACCACTACTTTAGCTACATTCCACAAATTTTGATATGTCATTTTTATTAACATTCATTTTGAAATATTTTGTAGTTTACTTTGTGACTTATTCTTTAGCCTATGTATTATTATAGATCTGTTTTCAACTATTCAGGGGTTTTTGTGTGTACTTAATGTGCTTCTGCAGAAGTTGAGTGCAGGGTTCTATCAATTTGGTCAAGATAACTGATACCATTGCTCAGATCCTCTTTGTTCTGTTTGTTTTTTTGGTCTAATTCCATCATTTGCTGAAAGAGTGGCATGAAAAAGTCTTCAACTATGATTATAGAATTATCTTTCTCCCTTTAGTTCTATCAATTTCTCCTTTTTGTATTTTGAAGCTGTTATTAGATACAGTAATCCATAAATGTGATTATGCAATGTTTCTCTACATATCTGATAATGTTCTTTGTCTTGAAGTATACTTTATCTGATATTAATATAGCCACTCTAGCATCTTATGCTTACTGTTGGCATGTTTTAACTTTTTTCATCTGTTTACTTGCAAGTGCTAAAGTGCTTACTTTGTAGGCAGCATATAGTTGGATTTTTTTTTTTTATTAACCATTCTTACAGTGTCTGCCTTTTAATTGGAGCTTTTCATCTGTTAACATCTAATTGTCTACCATTTCTCTATTTGCTTTATTTTAGTCTCCTGTTTGGGATTCCTGTATTCCTTTATTTCCTGGCTTCCTTTGTATTATTTGAAAACTTTTAGATTCCATTTTAATTCATCCACAGGCTTTTTTAGCTATATCTGCATTATTTAGCATTTGCTCTAGAGATCACAACATATACATTGTTAACTTTTTGTAGACAAGAGTTAATATTGTGCCACTTGAATTAAATGTAGAAACTTTCAAACCATATAGACCCATTCTCTCAGCATTAATGCTGTGCTGATTATATACTTTACATCTAAATACATCATTAACCTCACAAGACAATGGACAATGTTATCATTTGTACCTCAAATAGTCATATATATTGTAAAGAAATCTTTTGCATTTACAGAAATACTTATGATTTCCAGTGCTCTTCATCTCCATTTCTAGTAGATTCTAGTTTTGATCTGTTGGCTGAAATGCCTCTTAGCATTTATTGTAGCTCAGTATGCTAGCAGTGAGTTCTCTTAATATTCTTTTATGTGTAGATATCTTTATTTCACCTTTATTCTTTTTTTTCTCTCTCTCCTTTTTATTGAGACAAGGTCTTGCTCTGTTGCCCAGGCTGCAGTGCAATGATGGCATCATAGCTCACTGTGACCTCCAAATTCTAGGCTCAAGCAATCCTTTGTCTCAGCCTCCCAAGCAGCTAGAACTACAGGTGTGTGCCACCTGGCCCAGCTAATTTGTCCATTTTGTAGAGACAGGGTCTTGCTACATTGTCTAGGCTGGTCTTGAACTCCTGGCCTCATCTTGAACTCCTGGCCTCAAGCGATCCTTCCTCTGAGGCCTCCCAAAGTGCTGGGATTACAGGCATGGGCTTCCACGCCCAGCCCTGACCAGTTGATCTTTGATATTACTATTGTAATCATTTTGGGGCACAATGCATGTTCATTACTTCACTGACCAGCTGTTCCCTGATCTCTCTTTCCTATGGCCTCCCTATTACCTGAGACACAACAATATTGAAATTAGGATTAGACCAATTAATAGATAGCCCTATGGTGGCCTCTAAGTGTTCAAGTGAAAGGAAGAGTCACACATCTCTCACTTTAAATCAAACGCTAGAAATGATTAAGCTTAGCGAGGAAGACATGGCAAAAGCCACGACAGGCCAAAAGCAAGGCCTGTATCAAACATTTAGCCCAGTTGTGAATGGGAAGGAAACTAAAAGTGCTACTCCAGTGACTACATGAACGATAAGAAAATGGAACAGCCTTATTGTTGGTAATGAAGAAAGTTTTAGTGGTCTGGATAGAAGATCAGGCCAGCCATAATATTCCATTAAGCCAAAGCCTAATCCAGAGCAAAGGCCCTAAACTCTCTTCAGTTCTGTGATGATTGAGAGAATTAAGGAAGCTGCAGAAGAAAAGTTGGAAGCTAGCAGAGGCTGGTTTGCAAAGTCTATGGAAAGAAGCCATTTCTGTAACATAAAAGTGCAAGATGAAGCAGCAAGTGATGATATACAAGCTGCATGAAGTTATCTAGAAGAGCTAGCTAAGGTAATTGGTGAAGGTGGCTGCACTAAACAGATTTGTGGGAAGGCAGAGTCTCGCTCTGTTGCCTGGGCTAGAGTGCTGTGGCATCAGCCTAGCTCACAGCAACCTCAAACTCCTGGACTCAAGCAATCCTCCTGCCTCAGCCTCCCAAGTAGCTGGGACTACACATGTGTGCCACCACGCCCTGCTAATTTTTTCTATTTTTAGTTGTCCATGTAATTTCCATTTGTAGTAGAGATGGAGTCTTGCTCGTGCTCAGGCTGGTGTTGAACTCCTGAGCTCAAGCGATCCTACCTTGGCCTCCCAGAGTACCAGGATTACAGGCATGAGCCACTGCGTTAGCCACCCAGCCTAAACAAATTTTTAATGTGGACAAAACAGCCTTCTATTGGAAGATGCTATCTAGGACTTTCATAGCTAGAGAGAAGAAGTCATTGCCTGGCTTGAGAGCTTCAAAGTGCAGGCTGACTCTCTTGTTAGGGGCTAATACAACTGGTGACTAAGTTGAAGCCAGCGCTCACTTGCCATTCTGAAAATCCCAGGGCCCATAAGAATTATATTAAATCTACTCTGCCCATGTTCTGTAAAGGGAATAACAAACTCTGTATGATAGTACATCTGTTTACAGCAGTGGTTTACTAAAAGCCCATTGTTGAGACCTGCTGCTCAGAAAGAAAGATTTCCTTTAAAATATTACTGCTCACTATCAATGCGCATAGTAACCCAAGAGCTCTGATGGAGATGTACAAGGAGATTAGTATTTTCATGCCTGCTAATGCAGCATCCATTTTGCAGCTCACAGATCAAGGAGTTATTTCAACTTTCAAGTCTTGTTACTTAAATACATTTCATAAGGCAATAGCTGCCCTGTAGTAATAGCAACATAATAATTTCTCTGATGGATCTGGGCATTGAAAGTCAATTGAAAACCTCCTAGAAAGGATTGACCATTCTAGATGCCATTAAGAACATAGGAGATTTCACGGGAGGAGGTTAAAATATCAACATTACCAGCAGTTTGGGAGAAATTGATTCCAGCTCTCATGGATGACTCTCAGAGGTTCTGGACCTCCGTGGAGGAGGTAAATGTACTGTGGCAAGTAATTCTCTTCCTATTTCTTGTGGTGGATATAGCAAGAGAACTAGAGTTAGAAGTGGAACCTGAGGATATGACTGAATTACTGCAATCTCGTGATCATATTTGAACAGATGAGGAGTTGCTTCTTATAGAAGAGCAAAAAAAGTGGTTTCTTATGATGGAATCTACTCCTGGTGAAGATGCTGTGAACATTTTTGAAATGACAATAAAGAATTTAAAACATTCCATATACATAGTTGATAAAGCAGCAGCAGGGCTCGAGAGGCTTGACTCCAGTTTTGAAAGAAGTTCTACAGTGAGTAAGATGCTATCAAATAGCATTGCATGCTACAGAGAAATCTTTCATGAAAAGAAGAGTCCACTGATGCAGCAAACTTCATTGTAGTCTTATTTTTTAAAATTGCTAACAGCCACTTCATCCTTCAGCAGCCACCACCCTGATCAGTCACCAGCCATCAACATCAAGGCAAGACCCTCTACCACTAAAAAGATTACAATTCACTAACAGCTCGTTAGTATTTTTTAGCAATAAAGTATTTTTTAATTAGGGTATGTACATTGGTTTTAGAGATATGATGCTATTGCACACTTAATTGACTAGAATATAGGCTAAACATAACATTTATATGCACTGGGAAACCAATTTGTGTGACTCACTTTATTGCAGTGGTCTTGAACCTAACCTGTAATATCGCTGAAGTATACCTGTACTCTAAAGATGTTATTCCACTGTCTTCTGGCCTCCATTGTTTCTGATAGGAAGTCAGTAGTCATGCAAATCAATGTAACTGTATATAATGTACCATATCTCTCTGGCTGCTTTCAAGATTTTAAGATTATGACGTATCTATATATGACTTTTCTGTATTTATCTTGCTTGGGGAACACTGAGCTTCCTGACTCTATAAGATTATACCTTCACCAAATTCAGGGAATTTTCAGCTATTATTTCTTTGAATATTTTTATGCCCAGTTTTCTTTCTCTTGGGGGGATTCATTTACATATAGGTTTGACCTTTTATATTCTACAAATCTGAGGATTCTGTCATTCAGAGTGTACAATTTATATTGCTTTATCTTCACTTTCACTAGGTCTTTCTCTTATCTCCAGTCTACCGTTCAATTTTAGAATTTTTATTGGTTCCTTTCTGTTTGTATGATGTTATCTTTTCATTCATTGTAAGCATATTTTTCTTCACTGAGGGTATTATAGCAGCTTTAAGAACCTTTTATATTAATTTCAACATATGGGTCATCTCACTGTTGGTCATCAATGATTGTCTTTTCCCTAGAGAATGGGTCTCATTGTTTCTTCATATATTGACTAATTTTAGATTGCATCCTCAACATTGTGAATGTTACATCTGGGAGATGGAATTTCATTTCCCTAAAGAGTGTTGATTTAGGGGTTTGTTAGGTGTTAATCTTGGACTCAAACTTCAAACACTGTTTCTTAGGAGCAGCTCAAATCTCACTTCTTAGTTTTCTCCCATTTGTGAGTGGTTCAGGGTTTCATGACAGATTTAGGAAAAGTCTATACAGGTTGAGCACCACTAATCCAAAATTTGCCAACACCAGTTAGGACACTTTGCTTTCTGATGGTTTTATGTGCATACTTTGTTTCATGCACAAAATTATTAAACATTTTATAAAATTACCTTCAGGCTATGTGTATAAGGTATATATGAAACATAAATGAATTTTGTGTTTAGACTTGGGTCCAGTCCCTGAGATAACTCATTATGCAGATATGCCACAATCCAAAAAAGTTCAATATCCAAAACACTTCTGGTGCCAAGCGCTTGGATAAAGGATGCTCAACCAGTACACAGAATTTAGGCTTCTCTCTCTCTGGCTCTCTCCTTTCTAGGATTTCTTCTTGTTTCCAGTAGTTTTAGGTGCCCCAAGCACTCTCCTCTGATTCTTCAGGCAAGAAAGACTGCAAGTTTTCTATCACAGTTCTAGCTGCCCCCTGTAGCACCATGCTGTGGCCTGCCTTCATGCTAAGAGCTACGGAACCAAGGAGTTTACCCAGTGCTGTTCCCTCTTTCCAAGTGTTGACGCTCCTCCAGAATCTGCTTGCTTTCACTTGCTTTCTACTACCTTAGGGTAGTTGATTTTTGCATTTTGTTTAAAGTTTATAATTTGGTATCTCTGGGAAAGTTAATCCAATGGGAATT
>RJWJ010048961.1:0-10415 GCA_004363605.1 Indri indri | reverse complement strand
TGACCTTCTTGCTCTTTCTTAAACCTGCTGGGCATGTCTCAAAGCTCTGCGCCCTTGGTCCCAGGCACCTCAGGGCCTTTGCACTTGCTGATTCCCCTGCCTGGAAAGCTCTTCTGCCACGACTGCCCAGGGCTGTTCTTTTTGGCCTTGCTGGATATCACTTCTTTGAGGAGGGCTTGCCTGACTACCCACGTACCCCCTTATCTTTCCTCCATCGCATTTGTCAGTATCAGAAATTACATCGTCTATTCGCTCACTCGTTTGTTGTCAGCTTCCGTCACTAGACCGACAGCTCCAGGAGGGCAGGGGATGGGCATTGTTCATTTCTGTACCCCAGTGCCTGGCTCAGAGTCTGGCACATAATAGGCACTCAATAAATGCTTGTTCAATGACTATGCATGCATTCTACAGAGCTTTTCCAAGCCCAGGGCATGTAGCAGGCTCAACGTGTGGGCACTGGGACCACAGAGCCCCATCCTTTCCCCAGAGAGCTCACAGCCTAGCCCTGTCTCCAGCCTGGCACATAGTAGCGAAGTGCTTGTTGAATGAATAAATGAACGAAAGCAGGATATCTTCAGGAAACAGCACGTTGTGTGGTAGAGCTGAGAAGCAAAGTGCAAGGTAAGAGGGGGCGGGAGGAGTTGGGACAGGCAGGTAGAGATCAGGTCACAAGAAGCCTTTTCTGGGAGGTCCCGAGGGGCCACTGGTGATTGTTGAGTGGTGTCTCGGATTGGTGGCAGTTCTGTGTGGGTCTCTGTCTCACGGGATGAGTCCTGGGTCTGTGCACAGCTCTCGGCCTGTCCCAGGCACCCTCGTGCTCTCCCTAAGCGTCCCCTTTCCTCCCTCCCGTCACCCCTTCTGCACCTTGGGGACGTGTATCTTGGGGAAGCATCAAACTGGGCTCTCTCCAGGGCCGAGTCCCCACCCCCAAAGTTGTCCTCCTGAGTGAAGGGAACCGGGGCCCGTGTGTTCCCCGAGCTCTGAGCCTGTCCTTGGGGCCCAGGCCTCCTTTGAGGGGCAGCAAACGGGGCGGGTAGAACGTAGGGTCCGGATTGGGAAGCCGACAGCCCAGGGCAGCGTCATATTCCTGAGTTGGCCTCAGGATCCTGGTCCCCCCGCAGATCCCTCAGCTGAGGAGATCCCATCGTGACAATCGGAAAGCAGCACGCACAGCCCGGCCCCTCGCACCCACCACCAGCACCTGCCGCTGACCCTGCCACGGCAGACCTGGAGACCCCCGCTCCCTGAAACGGTGCCGCCGCCAAAGTGGCCCAGCGTCCCGCCTCCCGGAAGCCTTTCGCTCCCCTTCTTGCACACCCATCCCGGTGTGTCTCTGCCATCTTCGTGGGGTTGACACACCGTTGCGTCCCACCTAAGTCCCGCCGGCTGCAGCGGAGATGAAGGCCAGCCACGGGGCAGCCCCGCCTGCCGAGCCCTGGACGCGGCTCTGCGAGGGGCGGGGGGAGGCAAAGGACAGAGGAAGAGACCCCCCAGGGCTGAGGGGAGTGTGCTGGGGGCACGAGGGAAGACTCAGGCAGAGGCTGTGCTCGGGGTGAGGGGTGCCACCCCACTCACCCCCCACCTGTCGTGCTACTGCTGGTCCCTGGGGCGACAGCCTCTAAAGGGGTCAGATGCCTGAACTCCTCCCTGAACGGCAATCTGGCATTTCGCAGGCCAGCCAGGGTCAGGTGTACTGCTCACGTGCAGACCTACAGTGAGATCTGGAGAAGCCACGGTCCTTTGTGGGCCTCAGTTTTTCCATCTGAGGAATGGGCATCCTAGCTCTGCCCCACACATCTCTGCAGGGTTTTGGATTGGGAGAGTCAGATGAGTTAACTGCTGAGGAACACCCCTCGAGGCTTCACAGCCAGTCAGTGGAGGAGCTCAGTGTCTGTGCTTGCCCTCGCCCGTGGCCCTGCCCTTACGCCTATGGCAGGGACAAATGGAATGGAAAGGTAAAATCTTCAGGTGTCTAGTCGGCACAAAGACCATGGCTTGAGCGCCCACAGCCTATGTTCTCCCCGCAGGAGGGGAGTCAGAAAACACAGTGGTGTGCCCGGTGGGGATTGCCACGTGTTCTTCAGCTCAGAGTTGGGCAGATTACCAGCAAAGCTGTCCCCACCTCGCACTCAGGGTCTTCCTCCCGTAAAGGGTGGCATCGCCAGGTCACTGGGGTCCTGGGCCCTGCAGGTCTGGCTCACAAGGACCAGGCTTATGACTCCGCGTCCCAATGGTCTTTGCTGGCTGCCTCCCAACCAGTACCGGCCCTTTCCCCCTCCCCCCCCCCACACTGCGGGCAGGGATCGTAGCTCTTTCTCCTCTGGAGTCCCCAGACCCTCACCCTGGGGTCCAGAATCGCCATCCATGCACGTTTGTTGAATGAATAAGTGAACACCCCAACGTCTCCATTCCAAGGTCTTTAGGCTGAGTTTTTAGAGATGAGCCTCACCCCGTCAGTCTGAGTTGCCAGCACAGATGGGGAGTTCCTGTCTGCTGCCCCAGGCCAGGCAGGGAAGCGGGTGGTGGTCACAGACATTGCGGAGCTGGCAGCATCAAAGAAAGGTGCCTGGGAGGCTGCTTGGAAGCATCGGCGTGTACTGCGGTGTCGTCGGTGCAGGAAGCTTGAAGTCCAGAGAAGTCGAGAGTGGAGCGAGCCTAGCACAGGAACAGGGGTGAAGCCAGACTGATCGTAGTCCCGCTTTAGTGTGCGCTGGGAGATGGGGGCCTCCCAGTCTGATGGGGGAGGCACCGTCCTCTGACCTGGCAGAACCTCCTGACTGATGGGAGAGGCATCGTGAGCTAGTCAGTTCGTGCATGCATTCATTCATTCATGCGTGCATTTATTCGTTCTGGAAACAAGCCCAGGGTGCTCCTCAGAGCCCAGCTCTGGGGACAGAAAGGGGAGAAAGGCCCTGCTGCACCCCTGGAGCTCTCAGCCAGGGGCGGCTCCCTGGGTCAGGACTCAGGCAGGAGAAACACTGAAGACCAGTAACCATCTCACGCACGAGGCGCGCGGACCAGGGAAACCAAGGGCCTCAGAGCTGCAGGGACTTCAAGGGAACACCTCCAGCAAAGGCCTGTCCAGGGCCAGGCTGGCACAGTCCCCACGTGCGCTCGTGTCCTCGGGGCCGTCCTCCAGGCTGGCACTGATGGTCTCTCCCCTGCAGGTGATGAGCATCTTGAGCAACCCCAGCGCGGTGCCCCCGCAGCCGCAGGCCGACTTCTCCATCTCCCCGCTGCACGGTGGCCTGGACTCGGCCACCTCCATCTCGGCCAGCTGCAGCCAGCGGGCCGACTCCATCAAGCCGGGGGACAGCCTGCCCACCTCCCAGTCCTATTGCCCGCCCACCTACAGCACCACCGGCTACAGCGTGGACCCCGTGGCTGGCTATCAGTACAGCCAGTACGGCCAGAGTGAGTGCCCAAGACCCTGGGTAGGCCCCCATCCCCGCCCCCACTCGAAGGGCCTCCTGTTTATTTGCAGAAAGCTGCAAGGTGGTGTTGGGGTGGGGGTGCCCATTTCACAGATGGGGATATTGAGGTCCAGCAAGGAGGAACAGTTGACCTAAAATGATACTGAATTGGGCATCAAAGCCAGGTCATCTCCTGGCCAGGTCCCTGCCTCTGCACTTGGGCTCCAAAAGAAACGTAATACAAGCCACAAATGTCATTTAACATTTTCTAGTTGCCACATTTTAAAACTAAGAAGAAACACGTGGAATTGTTTTTACTAACATATTTTATTTAACCCAATATATCCGAGAGATGATCATTTCAACATGCAATCCGCATGCAGCTATTAATGGGATACTTTACGTTCTCCTTTTCATACCATGTCTTTGACATCTAGTGTGTATTTTACACTCACAGCCTGTTTTAATTCAGACACTAAGTCTTCATAGGAAATGCTCAATCTGTATTTAAATTTCATAAAATTTATAATTAAGAAAGTAGATATGTACACCCAAGTTGTTCCAAATATGCTTATAAGTTTTCCAACCACTAAATGACTAAAGTGAAGATCAGTTTTTAACTTTAAATTGGGTCAAATTAAATCAACTTTTGAGATCCGGTTCTCCAGTAGCAGTTCAGCTACTCAACGGATGGCCACATGTGCTGGTGGCCGCCGTGCTGGACAAGCCAGGGTGAGACCCCGCCCCTTTCCGCTCCCTCGGCACAGGGAAAGCTGTGTTTTGAGCTCTGTCCTCCACCCACACCCTCAGCCTTGGTTTCCCCAAACTCTGTGACGCTCTGTCACCCACCCCAGCCGTTACCTCCTTGGCACTTTGCCTTGAGGTGGGGACGGCGGGCCCTCAGACCAAAGGCTAGAAAAGGCGGGCCTGGCCACAGCCTCCAGCCGCTGATGGGGCCGGCAGCAGGGCAGGCCCAGACAGCAGAGGGAGCCGGAGGTCACCAGCTTCCCCTCCTGCCCCACCTCCCTGCAAAGGCCTCACCTGCTGGTGTCAAACTAATCAGAAGGGCGTGTGGCCAGAAGGTGAGGCCCCAAAGCCCGAGGGCATGCTCTCTCCCAGCCGGGGCCCTGGCCCAGCCTCAGTGACCTCTGCTTCCTGGCCACCCCCCAACCCACTCCTCCTCCCTGGCCTTGGCCTCCACGGCCAAATGAGGGCCAGCTGTGTTCACGGCCCCTTCCTGCGTATGTGCATGTTTGCATATGTGTATGTGCACGTGTGTATGTGGGTGCTTGTGCATACACGAGTCAAGGATGTGTTATGATTTGTGTGTGTGCATGCATTGTGTGCGTGTGACGCATCTGAGCATTTCAGCATCCACGTGTTGTTGCACGCATCTTTGCATATGGGTAAGTACGTGTAAGTGGGCACATGTGGGCATATGTGTATATGACTAGTCACATGTGTGCATATAAATGAGCATATTGTGCATGCATGATGTGTGTGAACACACGTGCACACATGTCTGTAATATACACACCAGTTTAAATGTGTATTTGGGTGTGCACATATGGATGAGTGTGTCTGTGTATGTGCTTGTGTGTTTGGCATACGTATGTAAATGCAATATGTGCACATGTAGAATGAACACGTGTGCAAGTGTACAGATGTATGTGAGTGTGCAAATATGTGTGGCTGTCTGTACCTGTGTATAGATACGCATTCAGGCATGTACATATACTGAGTGTGTCTGTGATTGTGTGTTTGGAGCACGTGTGTGGACACATATACTATGTGTGCGCCGTGTAAATAGGGATGTGTGTATGTTTGGGCATGTGCATAGGTGTGGCTGTGTGCATATGCGTGTGGATATATGTCTGGGTGTGTACGCGTGTGTCTGTATGGGTAACTGTGAGTGTGTGCATGGGGGTATGCATGCATGTTTGAGAGCAGGGTGCACACGCATTTCTAGAGAGGCCCAGGGCGAGCCCCTGGCGCAGCCCGTGTTGTGGGGCAGGGGGCGGGACACACATGCTCTTGATAAAGCTTTAGAGAGGCCTCAGGCCTCAGCGGCAGCCCCTGCCTGGGACAGGCGTTAGTCACAGCCCAGCCTGGTGCCCTGCTCCAGGGGCGCCTGCCCAACTCGGAAATAAAATTAACCCCGAAGTCAGCATGGGGGCGGCAGGGGAGGGGATCCAAAAGGAAGGGGCCTAGGAGGCGAGAAAGGAGTGTTTGTTCCCCCTTGGCTCGGGCCAAGCTGGCCAGAGCCGTTTCCTCCCCCGACTCCATCCTTCTCTTTCCCTGCTTTGCCTTCCTCTCCCTCCTCCTCCTCTCACTCCCTTCCAGCTCCACCCTTGCTCTCCTGGCTCCCCGGGGACAGCTCAGAGCTCCTCCTGGGCCACGTTCTCCTGCTCTACTCGAAGGGACTCCCAGCACAGACCCCACCCTACCCCACCCCACAGAGGTTCCTGGGTTGGGCTGGGAGGGGCCGGAAAGAAAATCTGCTCCTCTGCCACCAATAGTGTGGGCAGGACACACTCCTGCCTCTCTGAGCCTCGGTCTTCCCATCTATGAAATGGGGGCCACAGATCAGACACGGTCATCTCAGAGTGTTTCCATGGCACCACCTCCCTCACCTTCGACCTTCTGAGGCAGCCCAGGGACACGTCCTGTTCCCATTAACCAAATGCCCCACGTCCCTGGGCGACTGAGTACACCGTGGCTGGGCTCTCACAGCGGGTGTGCAGGAGTGCGCTCAAGTCCACTGCCATCCCTGCACGTCTGTCCTGTGCACGAGGGGCAAAGGGCACTGGGTGACATGTGTGTTCGTCACTCATGTAATTCTCACAGCTATTTGTCCCCAGGCTGCAGATGCAAAAACTAGGCTCAGAGAGGCTAGGTAGCTTTTCCAAAGTCCCACAGCAGGGCAATGGTGGGCTCCAAGTCTCCTAACTTCAAACCACGGGCTTGTGTAAGCCGCTCAGCAAGGTCCACACCCGAACCCACCCTCATGTGGATTCATGTTCACAGCTTCACGCACACCTGCACTTGGACATACACACACACACAGAGACAGGTTTATACATGAGTATTCACTAATGTGTGCATACACACGCTTTAATGTAAACATACAAAATGCGCATGAAGGAGGAGCGCCTGTTTATTGAGCATCTACTATGAGTCTGGCGTTTCGTCCTCACAGCCACCCTGTGCAGTTCACACCGTTACTCCCATTGGACAGAGGAGGAAATGGGATCTCAGAGAGGCCATTTGCCTGAGGTCACCCAGAAGTCCCCATCCACATGTGCAAAGCCACGCCTACAACCCGTCCCTGCAGGTGTGCGTGGAGCGAGTGCGCACGTGGGCCAAACCCTTAGACTCAGAGTCCCTCCTCTCCCTGGGCCTCTCGTCTTCCCAGGGACACCTCTGCACCTTCTTTCCTGCTCTGGCCATTGTCCGTCCATCTGTCTCTCTCTCCTCATCCCTGGAGGGGGTGGGGCAGGGGCCAGAGATGGGCACACGGCAGATTAATACGGCCCCGGTGTTCCCAGAGGCCAGGGCTGTGCTAATGATGGGGCTGATAGAACGCAGAAGTGTGAAAAGAATTTTAATAGATCTGACAAGTCTAATAAGAATTTGTGTCTAGAAGGGTCCTCCTCTGGGGCCGCGGGCTGATGAGGTGCTGACGGCTGGGATTGTTTACGGGTTGGCATCAGCGCCTCATCTCCTGCCAACTCCCGATTAATCTAATTTGAGGCGTTTGGAGCCCAGGCGCGGGCGAGAGGCAGAGGAGGAGAGACGTGGAGAGACAGAGGGACACGGAGGGCCACTGACAGAGGCCGTAATGAGAAATGTCACAGCCCTGTCCTCGCTGGCCCCACTCTAGGGAGCGGCAGGCTCCGCGGCCGGTTGGGTGCCCTCGAAGTTGGCTGGGTCGTCTGTAAAGTTTAGTTTCCTGGTGTTTCCTTGGCAACCTCCATAGGGTCTGGGCAAGCACCTACTGTGTGCTGGGCCACAGGCTGGCAGCTGGGACACGCTAAGGAGGAGGAGACACACCTGGTGGCCGGAGGCACAAGCAGGACCAATGTGGGCTCCTCCATGCCATGCACTGTGCCTGGCTCTGGGCCAGTCTTCCTGTGCCTCAGTTTCCACATTTGTAGAGGAACAATCATACCTCAAGCATGGGGCTGTCGAAAGAATTAAATGAGACTGTGCCTGCCCAGCACATAGTAAGTGCTCAATACGTGAGGGCGCCCACTTTGCTGTTGTCATGATTGTCACTCGAAGGCAGCTAAAGGTTAGAACTACTATAGACCCAGCGATCCCACCGCCAGGCATCCATCCGAAGGCAAGGAAATCAGTACGTTGAGGGACACACGCAGCCCATGTTTACTGCAGTGCTGGTCACAGTAGCCGGGGTGTGGAATCAACCTCAGTGTCTGTCAACCGACGAAGGGATAAAGCAGATGTAGTACATATACACAGTGGAATACTATCCGGCCATAAAAAAGGATGCAATCCAGTCATTTGCAGCAACACGGATGGACCCAGAGGTCATTATGCTAAGTGAACTAAACTAGGCACAGAAAGATAAATATCGCGTATGGTCGCTCATATGCGAGAGCTAACAGTTAATCACCTGGAGATACAGTATGGGATGGTGGTTACCAGAGGCTGGGGAGGGTGTGGGGGGAGGGCGTAGAGAGGTTGGTCCCTGGGTACAAACATACAGTTAGTTAAAAGGTGTAAATTCTGATATTCAACAGCAGAGCAGGGTGAGTGTAGGTACCAACAATGTGTTGCGGCTTTCACAGCAGCTAGAAGAGAGAACTTGAAATGTTCCCAACACATACCTGCCTTGATCATTACACGTTCCATGCATGTAGCAAAACATCACCTGTACCCCATAAATATGCGCAAATATCATGTATCCATTTTTTAAAAAGCCGGAGCTCTCACTCCACCCACAAGAACAGCTGCAGAGGCTGCCGTCAAAGGGTGGCCGGGTGTGGCATAGGGAGAGAAGGGCAGCAGCCGCTGACACAGGGCAGGGTCCCCTGACTTGGCCGCTGCCTATATTAGAAAAGGGGACCCGTGCAGGATTGGGGTGCAGGGTGCCCCATGTCCTCTGAAGTGCCGTGCTCATACTGGCGGTTATCGTCTCAGAGGCTGCCGGGTGAAGCCTGCAGGGGTGGCTAGGAGCTGGCATCAGACTGCCTGGGTTTGAATTCCGGCTCCACGATTTATGAGCCATGTGATCTTTGGAGTTAGGCAACCCTTCAGGGCCTCAGTTCCACCATCTGCAAGATGGGGACACCAACTACCAGCCTCACAGGGTTGTTGTGAGACTTAAATGGAACACGAGCACAAGGTGCTTACAGCACCCGGCGCAGCAAGCCCAGGGTAAACACTAGCGCCTCCTCCTCCCGCTCCTGTTACCTCTCTGAGAATGAGGCTTCCTGGTGGGGTGGACCCTGGACCCCAGGTGAGACGGGCCCCAGATAGCAGAAATGGTGTGGCCCGGGCGGCAGGGTCCCCCAAGGCTCTTCCCATCCGGGGAAGGGGCAGCACTAAGGCAGGGCAAGGCTGACCACCACCACCTCTGCTCTACCAGCAGGGAGCCTGGAGGCCGAGGGACTTCAGACGAAGGCTGCAGCTCCAGGGCTCAGCTCAGGCCCTGTGCAGACGTAACTTTCCTCTCATCACCCACCCTAGAGCCTGGCAAGCTGAGGAGCACTGGGTTCAGACACTCCAAAGAGACCCCAGGGCATTTGCACATCCTTTAGGAATCTAGGGGGCCAAGCCCCTGAGTGCTCTGTGCCACCAACTTAAAGAACATTTTCTAATTTGATCCTTGAAACAGCAGCCCTTAGGAAGCTCAAATCTGCTCTCCCCATTTTACAGACAAGGAAGGGACCCAGAGAGGTAAAGTGACATGCCCAAAGCCACATGAGGGGGGCTAGCTGCTCCCATCAAAGGCCGCATTTGCTCACTAAACCCCAAGCCCGGTCTCCCGCTGCTTTGGAGCCCACAATGTGCCAGGCACGGTACTAGCGAACCACCTTATACGCATTTTCTCATTTGACCTTCACAACAACTCTGCCACCTGGGTCTGTGATTATCCCCATTTTAGAGACGGGGAAACTGAGGCTTGGAGAGGTGAGGTCATGTGCCTCAAATCACACGCTAACAGTTGGCAGGTGCAGATTTGAGCCTCGGTTATTTGAACGACTAGGCAACGCAGCCTCCCATGGCTCAGCGACTGGCACTGCCCACCTTGCCTCCCAGGCCTCACCCTCAGCTACACCCATCACCTTTTACCTCCAACCACCTGCCCGAGGCAGGAGCCTCCAACCTTAGGGCAGCATATAGAGCGCTGCAAGGCTCCCTAGGGGGGCAGATGACAGAGCGGGTGTCAGGCCAGTCTCATAATTTCCAGTGCAGTGCCCCTCCCGTCGTCCTCTCACTGCTGGGTCCCCCAGGTTCCAGGGGGTTGGTTGGCCACAGCCACAGATCCCGGCTTGGGAGGCAGCATCCCTGCGCCTTAGAAGGCCTCGGCCACGTGTCCGTCGAATCATTTGGTCAGGGCTGCTTTCTCCTGTAGCCTCAAATGGGCATAGTTAGTGCAGTCAAGACAGAGCACATGTACCCGCAGGCCAGTGGTCGGCCCTGCAAACACACACGTACAGAGACGCAGATCTGGCTCTGGTGGAACTCACCTGTGCACAGTGCCTGCATATGCAAAGGCATCCCCGCCACTCATCTACTCACAACGGTGCACACGGCTTACACGTGTATGTGCCCGCGTGCACGTGCGAGCATTGCTGCTGTGTGAACATCCATGCACGTGCCCGTTACTGCTTCAGGGGATTCTCGTCTCCATGGTTCACACACACGGGTGTGCACCACTCACACGCACACACACCCTCAGACACTCGTCTGTCTCCTCTGCTTGACCAGAACTGATGGGGCTGTGGGTCCCCACTCCCTGCACATCAGTGTCCT
>RJWJ010048960.1:0-10417 GCA_004363605.1 Indri indri | reverse complement strand
TGGAGCTTTTGAGAGATCAGCACAGCACAGGCTAACGGCACGGACCCTGCAGCCACCCCAGATTCAAATCCCGGCCCCTCAATGTATGGGTTGTGCCCTTTGGGAAGTGCCACCCTTTACCAAAATGGAACAGTGATAGTCCCCAGCCCTCCGGGCGTCTGCAAATATGAATGTGACAATAATCACCAAGCACTCAGGACAACAGCTGACACACTGTGCCATGTAAGTGTGTGTTCAACACATGCGAATAGGTGCTTGTCACATCTCCTTGCCCCATAACACCTCCATGAAGTAGGCATTGTAATCTCCCCGCCTCTTTTTTATGTGTGTATATACTCATCCCTTCCTCCCCCCTCCCCTCTGCCTGATGCCCGATAAATGTTATTCCTATATGTGCACTTAGGTGTTGATCAGTGAAAAGACATGCAAATCAAAACCACAATGAGATATCACTTATCTCCAGTGAGACTGGCCTTTATCAAAAAGTCCCAAAACAATAAATGTTGGCGTGGATGCGGAGAGATAGGAACACTCGTACACTGCTGGTGGGACTTCAAACTAGTGCAACCTCTGTGGAAAGCAACACGGAGATACCTTAAAGAATCCCCCCTTTTAACCTGAGGAAAACGAAGCTCAGAGAGGTCGGTTCCCCTGACCGAAGTCACACAGTTTGTGGAGCTGTGTGTGACTTGAGCCCGGGGGTCTGACTTCAGAGCTTTGCCCCAACACTCTGCTGTACAGCACCCCAGCAAGACCTGTCAGGCAACCTGCAGGCATTTCCTCAGAGGCCCTAGGGTGAAAGTCTGGTACACGAGCCACCCCTGCGGCTTGCTAACATCGTCCTCCCCACATGTGCTGATGGGCCACACATCAAATACTCAGGTAAGGAGCTTTCTGGTGAGTAGGACACACCTGGCAACCACGACAAGGTCTAGGCGGGCACAGGAAACTAGAGCGGCCCCTTTATGGAAACCTGGGGACCGCTCGTCTTTGCGGAGGAACTAGAACTACCCACGGTGCGGCCTCAGCTGGAAGAATAATCTAAATACAACCACGTGCACAAATCTGGTGACCACAACCCTGTGTTTGTTCCACCTGTGAAGCAGTGAGGAGGTTTCAGTGGGTCCCCAGGGACCGAATGTAGACATAAAGCAGCAGCAGCAGCAGCGGCCGCCGGTGGCTCATGCCCTCTGCCCTGGCACAGGGTAAGTGCTTTACTCCATCCTTCATCACTAGCCGCACAGCTGTTTCCCTTGTCCCCAGAGTGTAGGATGTGCCTGGTACATAGTAGGCACTCAATAAATGCCCACAACTCCATGAAAAAAAATCTGTTTATTTGCCCTGGTAAAGTAGGTGCTATCATTATTCCTAGTGTTCAGAGGAGCCAATTGACGCAGAGAGGTGAATTATTAATAACTTGTCTAAAGCCACATACGAGTAAGCGGAGGAGCCAGGAAATCTCTCCTTCAAAAACCCACAAGCCGCGAAACACACTAACTTCTTTCCTGATTCCCCAAACAATCCCAGTCTGAGAGAAGCGAAGACCTTCCCCCTCCAGCTCCTGGTCCTGTGTGTTACATTTTCTTTCTAGCCACACCCAAACGTGGACTAAAAGCTCCGGAAGATGCTCCAAATCCCTGGTGGTCTTTGTTTCAGTGACTCATCTGAACAGAAAGAAACATGAATCCAATCGAAAGGCAGAATCATGCTGCAGAATGGTTAAGGGAGGAAGGCGGTTCTGGATTTTTCTGAAGACAGTAAGTTGTCACTCAGGGATTCTGCTGGAGCGCTGTCTGCTCTCAGCTTAAATAATTAAAAGCTGGGTGGGGGCTTGTGTGTGTATGTTGCAGAATTCAGGCTTCAACTAAAATACCTTCACTGTGTTATCTCGCACACAGAGCTGCAGAGTCACGGAGCCTTGGGGTCGAATCCTGAAGCCATCACTTCTAGCCCTTTGAGCTCAAGCGAGTTATGTAACTTGCATGAGCCTCGGCTTCCTCTCTGTGAAATGGCGGTGGCGCTGGGTAAACGGCAGCGCCCGAATCCCCTGGATTACTGGGAGGGTGAGGCACAGGATACGCACAAGTGCCGAGCACAGTGACTGCCAAGGGTTTGCACTCAGTAATGCTGGCTCTTTTTTTTTAAAATTATGATAAAATACACGTAACATAAAATTTACCATTTTAACCATTTTTAAGTACAGTTCAATGGCAGTAAGTGCATATGCACTATTGTGCAACCATCACCACTATCCATCTCCAGAACTTGTCCTCATCCCTCACCAGTTCATGCTAGTTCTCGGTGTTCGCACTCTTGCCATGGTCCCCACCAACTTTTCCGGACCAGCAGTCGAAGCTGGGAGAGCCACCTTTTGGAGAATGGGGGAGAAGATAAGGATCGCCTGAGTTCCATTCCAGTGAGATGTGTTTCTTAAAGGAGGAAAGTGGGTAGATTTTCGCAGAGAAAACATATGGTCCAGAGATGTTAAAACGCTAACTTCTGTGTAAACACTTGAGGTTTTAAGAATATGGGTGGGAGCCCTTTAAAATGCACAGAATATAAAATGTCTGTGGAACTCAACGGTCTCGCCTATGTCTCAGAAAGCAGGCTCTTCCCTTCAGACCGGCTCACTTTGGCAGGCGAGACGCAGCAGTCACATTTGCTTGAGAAATTATGATGTTGCATAACTCAGTGGTGCCTGGTCTCGTTTTTGCTCTGTGTGTAAAATGTCATCTTGTATTAATTCATTAACTAGGCCCACTTTTCTTAAGAGCTTAATGAGCCCTCTGGCCAAATGACTAATATCAGAGTTGCCTGGGACCTAAGTTCCAAGTGCATAATCCACGGATAATGAAGTTTCCATTTATTCTGGCCGCCCCTCAAGCTAATGCCCTCCTGCTCCACTGTCAAGCATCTTGAGTTCCTGTCCTGTGTTTGCCGCTTCTCCTGCATTAATTTCAGGCGATCTGGTTACTACCCAGAGACCACGACACTGACAAAACTGCTGGTGGCTCCCCGGCCGCCTGTGGTGGAGCAGGCTGTGCTCTGCACAACTCCAGGGGTGTCCTTTGCCTCAAAGTCATCATGCATTTGTTTAGTTATCACGACAGTTGTCTAGCAGATGGCAGCCAAGTGTCTTGAGGAGGAGTGCCTTTTATTCATTCACCCAGAGGTGCTGTCTGGACTGGCAGAAGCACTAAAGCAGCTGACACTTGTGACTTGGTGTTTTTTTTTTTTTTTTTTTTTTTGCTTCCAAAAAAAATCTCCCCCTTCAGATGCAAATTAAATTTCCTACCGGATACCATTTTTTGCCTATCCGATTGGCAAAGGCAAAGTTTGATCTTCTATTTTGCTGACCACATCTTGGGCAAACAGGCATGTTTGCACATGGTATATATATATGTTCAGGCATGGCTAGTGGGGGGGGCAAATTAGTAACAAACCCAGGGTGGGGTGGTGGGGGGGTGGTTAACAATATATATTAAAATAAAAAACGTACCTATTCTTTGACACAACGATACCTCTCTTAAGAGTAACGGATATGCTCACACATATGAGAAATGAGTTTTTAATACGAGCATTCATGGAATTATTGTTTGGAACAGCAAAATGTATCAGAAACAATCCAAATGTCTATCAATTGCAGCCTGCCTAAATAAATTATGGTGTATCCATACAATACCACACCTACTTAAAAAATTAAGGCAGCTCTACATATAGTGATTGGGAACAATCTGAAAGACATATTGATAAGAGGAGGAAAAAGCCAGTTTAGTTTATAAGAGAACATATACGATATTTCTGGACGATTCGACACCCAGCTCAGTTGCTTAGTTGTTTCCTTTCCTTCTCCCTCTGTAGACGTGGGGCTCCTAGGAGCTCAGGCCTCCCTGTCCCATACTCATTGGAAAACCCCTTACTGACTGGTGATTCCCTGAGGATGGCTCTTAAGGCTCTTGAGTCCAGAATTCCTGTTCTGGAATATTCACTGCCCCTCAAACTGACTCCTCCTAACCCTTTGGAAAAAATCCTGCATGGCTTTTTTTAAAAAAAAAGTTTATTTTTCTCCAGATTAAATATTTTAAAAGTCAGGTTTATTGGGGTATAACTTACACACGATAAAATTTGCCCTTTAAAAATGTACCGTTAGATGAATTTTGACAAAATGGAACAGTTGCATGGCCACCTCCTGAATCGAGATATAGAACCTCTCCATCCTCCACAAAGGTTCTTTTGTGCTCACTACCAGTCACTGGAAACCACTGGTCTGTTTTCTTTCCAAATGGCTTCACTTTTTCCAGAAAGTCATATAAGTGGAAACACACAGTATGCAGCCTATTGTGGCTGGCTTCTTTCACTTAGCACACTGCTTCTGAGATTCCTCTGAGTTTCTTCGAGTGTTAATATTTTATTCCTTTTTATCTCTGAGTAGTATTCAATTTCAGTGTTCAGTATTCAGTTAGACGGATATATCACAATATGTTCATCAATTCACAGGCTGAGGGAGGAAGGTACTGGGCTGTTTGCAGTTTCAGGAATACAGATCTTTGTGCTGACGTATATTTTCGTATTTCTCAGGCATACCTAGGATTGAGATTTCTGGGTCATATGGGAAGTGCATCTTAAATTCAGAAGAAACTGTCCCACTGTTCTCCAAAGTCACTATAGCATTTTGCACCCCCACCGGCAGCAACATATGAGAGGCTCAGTTGCCCTGCATCCTTGTCAGCACTTAGTAATAGCTGTCTTTTTAATTTTAGCCACCCTAACAGGTAGAGGTATGTCACTGAGGTTTTAATTAGCAATTCTTAATGACTTTGAGTATATGTTCATGTGCTAATTTACCACTGCATATCTTCTTTGATGAGGGTTTATTCAAATCCTTTGCCCATTTTAAAAAACTGGACTGTTTGACCAGTAAGAGTACTTTGTACGTTCTGGGACACAAGTCCCTCATCACAAATGTGTTTTGCAAATATTTTCTCCCAGTATGTGGTTTGCATTTTCATTTTCTTTACAGTGTCTTTTCAAAGAGAAGTTTAAAAATTTTTATGAAGTCCTTTGCATCAATTCTTTCTTAATGGTTTGTGGTGGGGTTTTTTGTATTCTATTTGAAGAATCCACCCTAAATCTTTGCTTAGAAGAAGTTTTATAGCTTTAGCTCCTACATTTATGTCTATGACCCACTACAAGTTAATTTTTGTTTATGGTACAAGGTAAAAGTCAAGGTTTTTAAAAAAATCTCTTCATTTAGACATCCAATTTTTCCAGCACCATTTGTTGAAAAGCCTGTCCTTTCCTGTTGAATTACCTTGGCACCTTTGTTGAAACCAATTGACCATCCAAGTCTGTGTCTATTTCCAGACTCCCTGTTCTGTCTGATTGGGCTATATACCTACACAAGTGTGTTGGTAACTATAGCTTTATAGTTAAGTCTCGAAAGCAGGCAGTGAGTCCTGCATGCCTTTCCCCCCCAATTTTCCAAATTGAACTTTATTTCTGATTGTAAAATTCCATGCTAATTATTAAAAATAAACTAATATAGAAATATTCCAGGCAGACAAAATGCCCCCCACCCCCAAACCTACTAGAATTCCACTAGATAAAAACACAGTTCACAGTTCGGTGTAGACTGGGAATTGGCAAACTTTTCCTCTCAAGGGCCAGACAGTGAATATTTTGTGCTCTGTGGGCTACACAGTAGCATAAAAATGATAACAGACAATATGTTCATGACCAAGTGTGGTTGTATCCCAATTAAACTTTATTTTCAAAAACAGGCAGCAGGGTCACATTTGGCCCACTGGCCACAGTTTGCTGACGTGGGGGGTAGACCTTTCAAAACTATTCTCTGTGCACACACACACACTTTTCTTCATGCTATACAGATGTTTTGCACGTGGATATCTCTCTTTGTTACCCCTCATTACCCACCCGTCTGTTAAAAAGTGGCTGTGTATGGTCCCACTGTAAAGATACATCACCGTTTACTTAACCAGCTCTCCACCGACGTATGTTTAGTTTCCTTCCTTTTTCGTTACAAACAATGCTATGACGATAATCAGGCAGACAACCAGGCCTGTCACGGCCATGAAGGGTGGCCCTCTCAGTCACTGATGCAATGATTTCTTAGGACAGATCCTGAGATGCTGGATGCTTCCCTGGCCATCTGGTCTCCTGGGTTTGAACACTCAGGGTTGTCTTGAATTCTCTCCTTTTCTCTGTCCACACCAAGCAACTAAGTGTGGTCAATTTCTGCTGTGCAGTGTTTCTCCAGCCTCTGTGCCTCATGTCCAGGCTCATGGCCACTCCCAGGCCCAGGCCAGGGAGAGAAACCTTGAGAGTAGTACCGTCTTTGGCCTCTTTGAATTCCGATCTCTCTGCAGTGCTCCCACCAGTCCGAACACTAGCCAGGGCTGTGTCACTGTGTAATTCTCGTAAAATTCTTCAGCTCAAGGACCCTCAATGGCACACACACCCCCACCTGGGCCAGATGTTCAGACATTGCAGTCTTCCCTGTGCTCAGCTTCCCAGCACCGACCCCCAGAAGGTGTAGGGAGAAGTCCCGAGTTGGAATGAGGAACACTCTTTGCCTTGCGACATGTCCCCATTCCTGATTTGAACTAAATAATAACAACAAATAATACTAACAACCACCACTACCATATTTGCTTTGAACTTGAAAACAAAAGTAATAATACTATCATCATCATAACTACCCCAGCAGCTCTTACTCTATTCTTGCCAATATCTTACGTGTCTTATACATTTTAGCTCTTTACACCACCTGCAGTCAGTTGAACGACATCCCTTCAAAAGATACATCCACCCAGATGCTCGGAATGTGACCTTATTTGGAAGGCCACATTCTGAATTAGAGTGGGCTTTAGATCCAATGGAGAGTGTCCTTATGAGAGACAGAAAAGGAAAAGACACAGAGACAGGCAAGGGAGACGGCCGCGTGAAGTCGAAGGCGGAGACTGGAATCACGCAGCTCCCGGCCTAGGAACACCGAGAATTGCAGGTGGCCCCGGGAGTTATGGGAAAGACAGGGAACAGATGCTCTCTGAGAGCCCCCGGAAAGAGCAAACCCTGCCAGTACCTTGATTTTGGACTTCCAGCCTCCAGAACTGTAAGAGAATAAATTTCTGGTGTTTTAAAGCGACCAAGTTTGTGGTCATTTGTTTTGGCAGCTCTAGCAAACTAATACGCCATCCTGTGAAATAGACCATTTTACAGGTGAGGAAATGGGGAGATGGGGAGGCTGAGAAGCTTGCTCGAGTACTCCCTACGCCCTAGAAATTGTTAGTAGCTATTATTACAGCTGGCTGGTAGACAAACCCCGCAGTCTGGTTCCAGAGTCTGTGCTGCCAACCCACGACTTCACTGCCCTTTTCAGACGCGGCCATCTCACCATTAAGAGAAGTTCTTGCTGGGCAAAGGCCCCCTTCAGAACCAACTGCAATCTTGCAAATACAATAGGTACTCCACGAGGAAAACCCTGAAGCTGGGGAGTGAACACTGGACCTCCTGCTTCTAATCCTTCTTTGATAGGCACGACTTCATTTCATCCTTCCAACAATCCCGCGAAGTGTGCCATTTTATTGTCTCAATGTTACAGATGAAGAAACTGACGCTCAGAGAGGTTAAGTAACTTAGTCAAGGTCACAGAGCAAACGAGTGGCTCAACTAGTCTTTGGGTGCAGGAGTCTGGTGTCAGAAGCATCACCCTGTCCCAAGTACTTCTCCCTCTGCTTTCATTTCTGCTGTCCGTCTCTCATCTCACCACACTGCTCTTGCAAGGGGGTCTCTGTCCAGTAACTGCAATGGAGGCTTAACCCTAGATTCAGATCAATACGCTGGAAGTGTTTTCTGTGGGATGGCAAGAAGTATTTCATGACAAAGCATACTTTGGTCAAACAGGTGTGAGAATAGCTGGACTGGAAAAATTAAACCACTTTCTTTGTAGCTGTTTAGAGCACAGGTTCAGGAGCCAAACTGTCTAGATTCAAACCTCAGCTGTGTCACTTACTAGCCGTGTGAACTAGGACAAGTTCCTTTGCCTCTCTGTGCCTCAAAACCCTCATCCTTAAAATAGGATAAGAGAACTCACTTTACAGGGTTTTGTGGATAAAAAGAGAAAACACATGTAAAAATGTTTAAAGTGGTATCTGGCACAGAGTAAGTCGTACTCAACAAACCTTAGTTGTTATCAACAGCTATTATTACAGGACTTTTCAGAGCCTTTACTGGGCGAATGCCCATTGCAACACTTCACTGGAGGATGTGGCTATTTCATCAACCTCAGTGCTATGCTGAAATGGATGTAACACACATCATATTCCAAATAAGCACATTCTCCACATTCTAGAAGTTGTCTTTTCATAAAACACATAGGGGCATCCCTGGCCCTTGGGCATAGTGTTGAAGGAAGCTCTGTGGTTGCAACTGCCAACGGAAGAGGCTGAGAAGAAACTGTCTCAGCCCCCATCCTCACCCACCAACCCCCGTGCTGCAGCAAGGCCCACGCTCTGGGCCACGCCAGTTATGGTTCCGTGTCACCATCATTGACAGAAGACGCGAAGCAATGGAGCAGCTCCTGAGTGTGAAATGAGAGATGCCACGCAAGAGGGTTGTACGACACCTTGTCGTCCTGGACATATGTCAAAAACCGAGCAGGCAGGAGCTGATGCTGTCGAAATTCACGAGAAGCCTAAAGGCTGCCCTGGTTCTGCTCTCAGATCCGCGAGTGCGTCGCGGCCCTGCATAATCAGTTCATCGGTGCTACTTCTGCCTGTGAAACCTTATTACTTGGGGAAATGCTGAGTGCGCACACTTGGAGCTTCCGAGTGCGGAAAACTTTATGAATAATTTAGGGGAATGGGCTGGTAACAGAAGCTTCATGTGGGGCTCCCAAGGGGGAGCTTTATTGACCATGAACAAATTCTCGGCTTGAGATTTTAGATCTGGACAGGATGACCCCGGGCTCCAGGGCCCCAAGGGCGGGGCCGTTCATTTTGCACACTCTGGGCTCTTATTTTCTGGACACTGGGTTCTTGTGCTCCAGTTCCAGTGTGGGCAGGACAAGGACGCCTGAAAGGGGAGCACAAGAGACATCTGATGCCATCTGGGATCTGCACAGCAGGCCCAGCTCGATCCCCAGTCCTAGCGCCTGGGCCTCGTATCCTGCCCGGTCCCAGCCACTGTCCCCTCCGCCCTGCCCCACTCTGGCTCTCTCTAGCTGCTTTTCCACACATCTGCAGGTGTTCCTTCTGAAACATAAATTCCTGTGTTCATGAAAGCCCTCCAGCTCGGAGCCCTCCTGCGGCTTCCCGCGATTCAGTATAAAGTCCACAGTCCTTACTGTGGCCTCCAGGCCCTAAATATCTCGTCCCTGTTACTGCTCTGACCTCTGCTCCTGCACACCATGGCTCTGCTGCAGATCCGCTGGCCTCTTCGGTGTGGTTCTGGAACATGCCAAGCACCGTCTGCTAGGGGGCTTTTGCCTCTGCTGTGCTCTGTGCTCAGCACGGCCTCCCGGGCACCTGCATCTCTCACACCTTATTCCATTCAAGGCTCTGATCCTTCCTGGGCCTCCCCCACCACTCTCCATCCTATACCTTATCTGCCTCCTTCTCCTCTCTTTCGTCTGGAAGGGAACAGCCCGAGGGCAGAGCAGAATTCTGCTTGCTTATCTGCTGTGTCCAAAGCTCCGAACGGTAGAAATTTGCTGGGAGAAGTGGGCAGAGGGTCTCTGACCCTGCAGCCCTGTGAAGTCCTGGCATGTGCATCTTTCATAAGACTAAATGCCTTGGGCGCCAAGCGCCTCATGGCCATTAATTCATTTAGCCTCACAGGTGACAAAGCAAAAGTCCCAGAGAAGTGAGGTCACTTGCCCCAGGTCACACAGCCAGGAAGCGACAGAGCTGAGCCTTGGGCCCAGGTCAGTGATGTAACACACGGAATAAGGACAGGTCCTAGTGGCGTGGCAATCTGTTTCGGGGAATGTACAATAAAACCACCCCCGGGGCTGAAATATTCATGCTATTAGTGATGGGCACTGGTTGAGCTCAGCATTATAGAGAAGACACATGTTCATTGTATAAAAACACGGTCCCAAATCCTTCTAGAATCTTCCTTCTCACAAATTAGGTGGGACCAATGTAACCCTCTCCCAGAATCGTCTAGAGATCCGCCACCTCGCAGGGCTGGGGGTGAGGAGCCAGTGGATGCAGGCTCCTCTCTGAAAGTGGCCGAGATGGTGCCTTGACTTGACCTGCAGACTGGACCTGGCTCTGCCTCCTGCCCACAACCCTTCCAGAAGTTTCTACTAGCCAAGGGTCCAGTCCCAACTCCTCATGATGAAGCTCAGAGCTCTTCACCATGGGGGCTCTTCTCCCTCCAGTCTCCTCTCTCC
>RJWJ010048959.1:0-10404 GCA_004363605.1 Indri indri | reverse complement strand
CTTTAAAAAAAAAAAACGGAGGTGAAACTCACATAAAGTGCTACATGGTTTTTCTATATGAACTTAACACTCCAAAAGAGCAGTGTAAGGTAGGAATCCCTGTTTTTGCAGAAAGGGAAACTGAGCCACATAGCGGTTACACGACTTGCCCTAGGTCACACAGCGGGGAGTGTCAGAAGTGCCCTAGAAGGTAGATCAGGGTGAATCCAAGCTCCAAACCCTTCCTATCCCACTGCAATTCATAAATGTACTTATGAATTGTTGAACAAATAAAAATACCTGCTCAGAAAGCCAGTGCCTCTTGGAGTGTCATTGCTGTGGATTTGGCTACAGGCCTCGCACAGCCTGTGGTGGGTCCAGACCACTGGTTCCCTGCAAGCCTGGTGGAATGAGGACCCCTGAGCTATTTGCCCAGGGAGCCCCTCATTCCTCTCTGCACCCCGAGTCTTGCATCCCCTCTTCCCGTCTCTCCCCCTGCATGCCGGAGCTACACCCTCTCTCTCCCCAGGCCTGCCCCTCCTCCTGGCTGCTGTGAGGCACGGCATTTTCTGGGGTGCACTGTTGTGTATCAAATGTTCGGTGTTGGAGCTGAGCGGTACAGAATCTCAGCCGGCCTTGCTGTACTTGTTACAGCTCAGTGGAAACACCGGTGCTCTTTGGAAGAGCAGGGGAGGAATAAATGTTTCAGTCACGCTATAAATAATGTATCGGGCAAAGACGTGTAAGTGGTGCTCTGGGTTTTGCCAGGAGGTATGTTTTCCTTCTTTTCTTCCTTTTTTTTTCTTTTCCTTTCCTCCCCCAACCCCCCTTCATTCAGTCCGATACAGAATGCCTCCCACCAGGGATCAGAGGAAAACAGCTCTGCTCCAAGGGAAGGAGAAGATTAAACTGTTGAAACTAAACAAATCAATCCCTGTAGGGAAACGAAAGTGGGAGGAAAAAACCTGGCCTGGCTGGGCACTCAGCAGTGATTTGGGCACCGTCAGAGAGCCAGCCTTCTTTCCGGAAGGGGCCAAGTTCGTTCCTTCTGAGCGGGGTGGCAGAGGAACAGGAAGCACCCTGGGAGGGAGGGTTGGGGTGGACTCTAGCCCTTCAACTTTCTCTGCCTAGAGTGTGGAGGAGCTTTCAGAGGGAGGCTGGCTAGGTTCTGCTTACAGGACTAGAGCCATTGATGGGGGATGTCCCCAAGGTATAGGGTCCTGGGAGCCAGTCTGGGAAACCAAAGGCAGTAGAGCCAGAAGCAGAGCCCAATTCCTGGTAAAGATGGGAGCCAAAGACTGAACCAGGTAGGGGGCCAGGTGGAGCCACTAATGGGCAGGTAAGCTGCGAGATCGGAAGCATCACGGGAGGTGTGCAAGCTCTCAGGACTGCATCTGTGACGTCGCAGGGATATTGAATGGCAGTTTCTCAGTTGCATGAAATGTCATGGGTCTGTGGGTGGGTCTTATGCTGAAAGATGCCTTAGTCATCTGTCTTCCTGCTGCTCTGGGCCTCGGTGCTTCCTGGGGCCCACCAGAATGAGATGGGGGCCTTCCCCTTCTCTGGGGCCACGTGGATGTGGTAAGTTAAAGGCGATGGCAACTCCAGTGGGGCCTGTATCAGTGGACCAGAAGAACCCATGGATTTTTTTTCCCTGAGTCTACATCTCTTTAAGAGCCATCTAGCAGTCACATCATGGGAATCATCTGGGGAACTTACTAAAACTTGCAGATATCTTGTCCCCATTCCAGACCTACTGAATTCAGATTTTGAGTGAGGCCCAAGAATCTGCATTTTAAATAAGCACCCTAGGTGACTGTAAATTTGCATGAGTTTTGATAACTCCTGTTAGGAGCTGCACTCAGTATCTTTGGTGTGAAAGGAGTTTGCTGGAGAAGGTCTCTACCATCTGCTGAAAGCTGATTTCCCTGTGTGATTGAATATTGCCCATTTGACAAGCTAGAAACATTGATCGAGCACCTACTATGTGTAAGGTGTTGTGCTAAGTTACTGCCTAGAGCCACAGACACAGTGTGAGGGTGGAAGGAACCTCAGAAAGCATCTGCCACCCAGGGAGAGACTCTCTTCTCTGACATCCTTGACAAGTGGTCATCCATGCACTCATACTCTGTGAGGCAGCCAAGTCCATGGCTGGTGGGCTTGCAGGTCCTGATTCTGCCTCTGGGCACGCGGGCCAAGTGTGCTTCTTCTTATACATGACAGCCCTTCAGATTTTGATCTGCAGCACGCCAGTCTGTCATGTTCCCTTGAAATCTCTTTTCTAGGCTAAAAACTACCAGTTCCACGAAAGGGAGAGCTTGCCTAGACTTCTTACCTTTTTTCTCATCTGTTACAACCTTCTCTTCTCTGAATGCTTGGGTTAGTGAGCATCCTCTTTTAAAAATGCACTTTGCTCCTGGGATGGGTTGACCAGCAGAAGTGAAGGACTGAGGCAACCCTCTCTTCCCCTTTTCTGGCCTTTGTCCTGGAAAGTTGCCTTTAGAGGAGGAAGGCTAGCTCCCCCAGGACAGCTTTGGTGTAGAAGTAGTTCTGAGAAAGGTAAGAAACATGTTGCTAGCATGGTAGTGCATGCCTATAGTCCAAGCTACTTAGGAGGCTGAGTCAGGAGGACCTCTTGAGGCCAGGAGTTTGAGGCTAGCCTAGGCAGTATAGTGAGACCATGTCTCTGAAAAAAAAAAAAAAAGAAAAAGTTGCATCCAGGGCACTCCAAGCCTTCCACGCTCCCAGTGCTGTAGTGCTGAGGTCTCATTGACCCCGAGTTTGTGCACTGGTCCTGGACTGTGAAAGCTGTTTGCCAGGCTTCAGCCAGCAGGCAGACCCCAACCCTAGACTATACCAGAAGGTGCCAGATCTCTTCATATCCTGCTATTCTTTTTCATGGGTCCAGTCTCTAGGACTCGTCACCATCTGACATCCTCAGCTCTTCTTCTCCATCAAGGCAGCACAAGGAACAACTGCTCGTTAGCCAGGAAGGGAAATAGGAAAGAAGTACCGTTTGATGGAGATGAGCCACAGAGGGGACTACACCCCGAGTCATGCTTTGTCACACTGACCCTCTGGAGGGATGCAGGAGAAGAGACCTAAGAGGACCAGGTGGCAGGCGAGGAAGACGATTTGAACGGTGGCATTTGGGACTGATTGGAGGGGAGAGAGTCTGGGGTGGGGAGGCTTCATTATAATAATTGTATCCTTCCCCTGCAGTTACGACCTTGCAAATGCAACTTGATGTTTGTAATGAGCCATAATTAGACAATCACCAAAAGTTACAGTGAGTAGAGTGAATGCAAAACCCAGCCAGTAGCGGTACCCTGTGTGTTCACTGTTCGGGTGCACCTGTTGTATTCTCACTTTCCTCCTCCCTTGGGGTAGAAGTCCCTGGGAAGGCCTTCCATTGCCATGGCTACGTCCCCTGCTGCTCTGTTGGTACTTGGCCAGCGTCTGTGGTCCACCGAGGAGCCTCTCTCTGGTTACCAGGCCTTGAGTTTCTTCCTGCTGTTTGGAGGAATCATCCTCCAAATTTGAGTCCCTGAATCAGTGGCCCTGAGAAGGTTGAGCACAACCTTGAGGTTCTGGCTTCCCCAAGAAAAGAATCCTAGGACCCTGTGGTAGTACCCTTCATCCCTGGAATAGTGGCCTAGGCATTTTTGTCACAATTTCTGAGAAAGCACAGGACTGGCACCCAAGATTGCATAGCTACAAAGTGATCAGTAATGAAATACATTACCTCTTCTACACTATTTGCCTACTAATAGGAATACAATCCCCAACTCAAAGGAACCCCTAATGATGGGATTTTAGGCATCAGCAGTGCATATAATGGGATGGGAAGATATTCAGGGGCAAGGGTTCTTTCTCAGACCCAGGACTCAAAATCACCTCTAGGTACAGTTCGCTGTATGCCTGAGCTAAGCTGAAGGACACCCATCTTCCCTTGCGTGGGTGTTCCATGTGAATGAGATCCCCTGATAGAATTTTGCATTGGTGACACAGACAGGGCACCTGTTAATGCTAATGACGGCAAATGATGCCCTGACCACTCTCGGCAGCTGGGCCCCAGTTTGAATGTTTACAACATTTACATTTTAATTAAAATCCTTTTTGGACTCTCCAGAGTTTCCATGAATCTATTAGTCCCTGATATTAGTCTCCCCTTTTATGGCAAAGTCGTTTCAGAAGATGAGATCTATGCTAAGACTTTGCTCTTGCTGCTTATCAAGTGAGTCCTCATGGAGAACCACAAGGAGGAAACTTAGAGAAATCAGAATCCAACCTGCCATTTTTCAGATGAGGAACCCGAGGGGGAGGAGGAAAGCCATTTGCCCAAGGACACATGGGCAGTGGCAGAACTGGGCCTTTACTTTAGCTCGGGTCCTCATCAGTAGTTTTAATACGATACCACCATCTTCCCAAACAAGATGCCAGCACCTTCCCAAAACAGAGGAGCTGGGGAGGGGAAGACCATTGGTGGTTTCAGTCTCCCCTGCCTGGAGCTTTGCATTCTGAGCTTGTTCTATGGGACTCGAGCCCTAGGAGAGGACTTGGACAAAAACATGGAGCAGAAGACACGTGCCAGGTAAGTCTGAGCTCAGATGCCAAGATGCCCAGGGCAGTCAGTGCTGAACCATCCCCTAGAACCAAAGCCGATGGCCTCCCCCTCCCTGAGGGGTGCTTAGGGAAGCTAACTCACTGCACAAACTGGTGCCCTATGGACCTCAATATGACCCGTGCTTAAATAATAAAAATGTCTTTGCAAGGGTCTAGATCAGCCAAGCTGTTCTGGAAGGCACTCTCATTTCACTAAAGAGGCAGGAAATCAGACTGCTCTCCTGACTTCACCGTTAGCTATGTGCCCTTCATCAAAGCACTTAACCTCTTTTGGCCTCAGAGTTTTATTGTTAAATGAGAATATTGTTAGTGGCTTCATAGTCTGTGGTCAGGTTTATATTGGATAAGTGTGAAAATGCTCCGTCAACTAAAAAGCACTATAATGATATTGAAGCTCTGGGTTTGATTATCACAGCCGGGAACCCTCTTCTGTTACATTTCCCTCTGGGTGCAAGGGGAACGTAAATAGGCACGAAGGAAAAACAGCCTTCCAAACACCAGCCCCTGGGTACTGCAGAACTACACGGAGCTGGGCTCACCTGAAATCCAACTGCTTCTGCCTCCAGGAACTCTGAAATAGCAGCGATGCTTACCAGGGTCTGGGAGGCAGGCCACCCAGGCATGGAGACGGAATCGTGGTCAATGGGGAAGGAAACACCTCTGTTTGCCACTATAGCTATCGGCCGGGGTGTCTGGAAGTCAGAACCACACCCAGACGGAGGTGGGGACAGACAGGCTGACTGGCAGCTAAGGCCCAATCTTCGCCTGATGACCTGGGGCACACAGTTAACCAAATTTTGCCTACAAACGACAAAAGTAAGGAGCATCTGGGTGTTGGGCTGCTGGGTTAAAGGTGCAGTTTGTCTCATTGACACCTTGGTTTGTGGGGTTGGCTTATGGCTCAGGGACCCAGTTTTTACCTAAGGAGAGTCTTCGCCACTGGAAAAGGTGTTTATCCTAATCCTGAGCTGTTGATCGCCTCTGGGCTGGACTGTAGTGTCTGGGGGTGACTCTAGTCTATGTCATGCTCTTCTGAGATGTTAATCCTTTGTTGGTCCAAGTCGGCTGTTGACTTGGGCCCTTGAATGGAGTCCAGCCTGTCACGAGGCACAGATCCGCATGCCACGGCATAAACTGCACTTTCTCCGTAAATACGACACCCTGCCAGTGCCTCGTCTCAGGCCTCAGCCAGTCCCGGATATCGCTCAGAAGACACGGGTTTTAGTTCTTGCTCTGTTAGTAACTGCCAGTGGGACTTTGGGCAAGTCAGAACTTTTCTGGGCTTCAGTTTCCCAGTCTGTAAATTTGAGGTAGTTGAACCTCATCGCCCTGAAGCAGTGGGTCGGGAAAGTCTCCTGGACATCAGAACGTGAGCTGGAGGGGGCAGCCCACCGCCCGGGCATGGTGTTGGCAGACTGTTCCAGCTCAGACCAGCTGATACTGTGCCTCCGATGAACACGTAGCATGAGCTCCAAAGACTCCAGGGCTGCAGAAGGGACACCATGGCGGCCCCTGTTTATGCTTAAAAGAGGGTCCTAAAAGGCTTGTGTTCCATCCTGCGCTTGTTGTAAAGACAGCCTTGTGACCCCACGGTCACTGGAAGGCTTTGTTGTCAATTAGCAGGCAGTTGCATGGTGGAAAGGCCATTGTTCTTGAGTAGTCAGCTCGCGGTGCCTCCGTGCCAGCTGGCATCCTGTGACCAAGCCCGGCTCCAATGCCATGAGGTGATGCTGGTGAGGGGCGGCGAGCAGTCTGTGCTCGTGCTGGGCCAGCGCACGTCCTGGAGTCAATCACTGCTTGACATTGCGGGAGCAGGACACCCTTTTCCAGCCAGCGGTGGAGAGGCCCCGCTTTGTTGCGGAAGAACAGCAGAGCGGACTTTATTGATCACGGGCCAGAATCACGGGGTTAGAAAGGGGCCTTAACAGGTCACTAATCCAAGTCCCTGATAATGCTGAAATCTCCCTCTGTAATCCAGTGTCCCTCTCTAATGTGTGTCCTACCAGCTTCCAGTAAGGGGAATTGAGACCGTTGACAGTTACAAATGAAGTCAGAAAAATAGGTCCCCATATAGATGAAAGGATGGGATGAGAGAAGACGGTTTTTCCAGGGACCTAGGATTAGGTGGTCACTGACATGGAGCATTAAATTCAACTGTGAGCTTTTTGGCAGCAAAAGCAAAAATGGAAATATGATTGTTGTATGGGTGTCTAACAAAAGGACACATGGCAGGAGAGACATGCTTTTCCCTGGTACTAAATTTTAAAGCGAGCCACATTCATTTACGGGCCAGGGAAGGTGACCCTGGAGGCTGTGGCTTCAATTCTGTTTCCCTTTTCTTACTCTGATGCCATTATGTTCCAAGAGTCCATAAGACCTCTCAAAGCTGCCTCTGGCTGGTTCGTTTTTCTTTGTTTCTTTTCTCAGGAGCATTGGGTTACGGTGTGGCCTGAAGTCCTAGGGAGTCAGACCCCCCTTGGAAACTCCAAGGGCTTTTGAGAATCTGGAAGGAAAACAGCTGACTTGGGATGTGGATGTTGGTGGGCAGGGTAGGGGCCTCGCCTTTCAGAGCTGGCCACTGTTGGCCCAGGACTGCAGAAGGCTGGTGTCACGCGGTGTCTCTGTCACCAGTGATACACCCTGCAGCCCGCACAGACCCACCTTAGAGCTGATGGGTTACACCAGTCTCCGGCAGCTGGTGTGAAAACCCCTTATGTGATTGAACATCTAAGGTCTTTTTTTTTCGTCTTAGAGCAATAGGTACATTTCTAGTGCTCTGTTTAATTAGTCAATGGCTGGACCCAGATGGTATAACACTGGCACCTCCTAGTAAGCTTCAGTTCTCCAGGGGTGCCCTGGGGCATTTGGGGACCACAGCCACCATGTATGTGTCCCTACCACCCACCAGGCCCTAGACTGGGCATGGTCTGGACACTGTCATTAGACCCTTCATGGATGTTCTCCAGGGGCTGTATAGTGTAGCGATTAAGATCAGAGCCTTTAGAGTCTGTGTTCAAATCCCAGCACCCCCACTAATTTGGTTGTGTCCTGGGGCAAATTCTTTTTTTTTTTTTTTTTTTTGAGACAGAGTCTCACTGTGTTGCCCGGGCTAGAGTGCCGTGGCATCATCCTAGCTCACAGCAACCTCAAACTCCTGGGCTCAAGCGATCCTCCTGCCTCAGCCTCCCAGGTAGCTGGGACTACAGGCATGCGCCACCATGCCCGGCTAATTTTTTCTATATATTTTTAGTTGTCCAATTAATTTCTTTCTATCTTTAGTAGAGATGGGGTCTCGCTCTTGCTCAGGCTGGTTTCGAACTCCTGAGCTCAAACAATCTGCCTGCCTCGGCCTCCCAGAGAGCTAGGATTACAGGCGTGAGCCACCGTGCCCGGCCATGGGGCAAATTCTTAATCCTTCTAAGCCTCAATTTTTTCATCTATAAAAGAGAGTAATAGTAAAATCTGCCTTACTGGATAACTGAGATTAAATTTAGATAGAGATAAATATTTAGGATAGTCATCCCTGGTGCCTAGTAAATGTTATATAAGCCTTTACTATCATCATCCTTATCCTTAGAACCTTTTAGTGGTACAGGTATTATTATCCCCATTTTACAGCTGATCAAATTGAGGCCTAGAGGGGCACAGTTCCTAGTCGAAGGTTACACAGAGTTACATGGTGGAACCAGGATTGGGGTCTGGTTCTGCCTTACTGCAGACCCTGTGCTCTCTTCAAACATCTTGCTGCTTTGAACACCAGTTCTGAAGAGCACGAGATGTCACCTCCCCTTGTCCCACCTTCTGAGACGGTCACGCTGCACACTCCAGCTCAGCACCAGCAACACTGACCCTGAGTCGCTTTTTGTGGAGTGGGTGGAGGGTAAGCTGGTTTCGGCAGCTGTGGCAAAGAGAGTTGGGGGGAAGTGTTGTGACAAGGCTCTTCCTGCAACCGGGTCTGCCTTTCAGCCTGAGCCTCACAAAACAGGCCTCCTCTCCCGGGCATCTCCATCTTGACATTGAACAAAGTCCCGTTATGGCACCTGGCATAAAGGTGGTTTGGGGCTGGACCCATGGAGTCTACGACAGTTGCCTGAGATTGCCCCTCGCAAAGCAATGGCTTTTGGAATGCCTGAGTGTCCCTGCTTTCTGGCACTGGGGGGATCCTGGTGGAAGGCCTGAAGGGGTGGTGGTAGAGATTGCACTTTTCCACTGAATACCCCAAACAGACCTCATTTTAAATCCTACCTCTACTGTTTACAAGCTGTGTGACCTTGAGCAGGATACTTAACCTCTCTGAGTCTCGGTTTCCTCATCCGTAAATGAAGATGGTACCTCATAGTTTATGGTAAGCATTGAATAATAACACCTGTAAAGTCTATGTGGGGTGCATAGGAAAGTGGAAGCTATTTATTATTGCTGCTTTTATTATGATGGTCATTATCATTATTATATTCTGCTGCCTCAAAATTTGGAGCCCCAGACAGGTAGCCCTCTGCTGCCTGCATATGGAGCCCTCCTGTGTCCTGAACTTGGGCACACCCAGACCCCTCCCGGCAAGAGACCCCAATATCAGGGCATCAGGATGGCAGCTGGAGCTGTGGGCCTGAGTGTGAGCTGGCGCCATGCCCGGGGGCGGCTGCAGGGCTCGCGCCATGGCTCGGCTTTGGGCTGTGCACTTAGGGTTTGGAGAGAGGATGTGCTGGCAGCTGCCGCAACATCTGGACACCTGGCACTGGGACTGGGAGGCGGGCGTGGGTGGAGGGTTTTCTGTTTCAGGAGACTGTTGCGTCTGATTCTGTATTTTACATCCTGGGGTAGAGATGAGGAGAAAGGCCGTTCCAGGTGGCCCCACCATGGTACCCGAAGTAAAGCTTTGTCGTTCCTACCCCGTCTGCTCCGTTCGCTCAGTGCCTTCCACGCCACAGATAAATGGTTCTTGATGGGGAGGAGAGGGGTGGGCACGTGTGTGCCTGGGTGAGGACAGAACTGTCCTGGCTGTGCTCTGGATCCATCTCTTAGGTTCCTTCCAGCTTAACATTCTGCAGGACTCGGAGCCCATAACTCAAGGAAGCCGCAGCTTCCCAGAAAGTGCCATGTCGGCAGTAAATCTTGCCCATTTAAATAATGCCTCTGTGCCTGTTCCACTTGCTAACGTACCTCCCAGCTCCCGACTCCTCACAGAGCTCCTCAGAGGCAGGAATTACTCGCGCCTGTCTCGTGGACGGGCTCAGAGAAGCAAGAGACTTTCCCAGGGTCACAGAGCAGCCTGGTGGTGTATGCACGAAGTGAGCCCACACCTCCCTGTCCCAGTCCCATGTTCTCCCTCTTTTTTTCCTAATGACAGCTTATTGAGATATAATTCACATGCGAGACAGTTCACCCATTTAACAGGTACGCCGTTCAGTGGGTTTCTAGCATGCAGATGTCTGCAACCATCACCGCAGTTGATTTTAGAACATTTTCATCACCTCAGCAATAACCCCCTGCTCTTTAGCCAACGTGCTCCTATTCCCCCACCTCCGTCCCTAAGCAGCCACCAATCTGTCTCTACAGATTTGCCTATTTGGGATATCTCGTATGAATAGAATATGTGGTCTTGTGTGACTGGCTTCTTTCACGTGTTTTTAGGAGTCATCTATATCAGTGCTTTATTCCTTCTTATAGCCAAATGATATTCCATCATAGGGCTATACCATATTTTGTTGATCCATTCATCAGTTGATGGACATTTGGGTCGTTTCTACCTTTTGCCTGTGATGAATAATGCTGCCACAAACATTCATGTACTAGTTTTTCTGT
>RJWJ010048958.1:0-10325 GCA_004363605.1 Indri indri | reverse complement strand
GTTTAATTAAGTCCTGTTTATTTATTTTGTTGTTGCTGTGTTTGCTTTTGGGCATCTTACTTATAATTTATTTGCCTACACCAGTATCCAGAAGAGTTTTTCCTGTGTTTTCTTCTAGATTTTGTTATGGTTTCAGTTCTTATATTTAAGTCTTTATCTTCAGTTAATTTTTTATATGGTGAGAGATAGGGATCCAGTTTCATTCTTGTGCACGTTGCTCTCCAGTTTCTGCAGCACCATCAATTGAATAGGGTGCCCTTTCCCCAGTATATGTTGTTGTCTGCTTTGTAAAAAATCACTTCGTTATAGCTGTTAATATTTGTCATTATTTCTAGATTCTCTATTCTGTTTCTTTGTTCTGTATGTCTACTTTTCTACCAGTACCATGCTGTTTTGGTTACTATAGTCCTGTAGTATAATTTGAAGTTTGACAATGTAATGTCTACAGCTTTTTTCTTTTTGCTTAGGTTTGCTTTAGCTGTTCAGGTTCCTTTTGGGTTCCATGTGAAGTTTAGCATTGTTTTTCCTAGGTCTGTGAAAAATTACATCAGTATTTTCATGAGAAATGTGTTGAATCTGTAAATCACTTTGGGCAGTACAGACATTTTAATAATGTTGATTTTCCCAGTCCTTGAACATGGGATATTTTTCCATTTCTTTGTGTCATCTATGATTTCCTTCATCAGTGTTTGTAGTTGAACAATATAACTTCCAAAATTTATACCCTGTTGTACACAGAACTACAGCAATAGTTGAGATAAACCCATTGAAAATAAGCTTGTGAAAATATTTTGAGGAGGTTTAAAAGTACGAGTGCTGAATAGATATTTTCAAGAGAAGACACAGAAATGGCCAACAGGTATAGGAAAAATGCTCACCATTACTAATCATCAGGGAAGTGCAAACCAAAACCACAATGAGATATCATCTCACCAGAGTTTGAATAGCTACAAAAAGACAAAAAAAAATGATAGATTCTTGCAAGGATGCAGAGAAAAAGGAATTCTTATACTCTACTGTGGGAATGTAAATTAGTATAGCCATTATGAAAAATAGTATGGAAGTTTCCCCAAAAAGCTAAAAATAGAACTACCATGCAATCCAGCAATCCCACTGCTGAATGGAATGGCAATCAGTATGCCAAAGGGAAACCTGCATCTCCTATGTTTATTATAGCACTATTCACAATATTCTAGATATGAAATCCACCTAAATGTCCATCAACAAATAGATGGAAAAAGAAAATGTGGTATATACACAATGAAATACTATTCAGTCATTAAGAAAAATAAAATCCCATCACTTTCAACAACATGGATGGCAGTGGAAGTCATTATGTTAAGTGAAATAAGCCAGGCACAAAAATAGAAAAATTGTATGTTCTCACTCAGAGATGGGAGCTAAAAAAGTTAATCTTATTGATGCAGAGTAGAATGATCATTCCTAGAGCTAAAGTCTTGTGGGAAGGGATAAAGAGAAGTTGGTTAATGGCTTCAAACATAGCGTTAGAGAAAAGAAATAATTTCTACTGTTCAAGAGAAAAGTTGGGAAATTATAGTTAACAATAATTTATTGTATATTTCAAAATAGCTGAAAGACTGAGAATGTTCTCAATACAAAGAAATGATAAATGTTTGATGTGATGGATATCCTAAACACTCTGATTTGATTATTACAGATTGCAAGCGTGAATCAAAATAGTACATGTGCCCCACAAACTTGAACAACTATTATGTATCAATAAAAAAGCCAAAACACAAAAACTAAAAAATACAAGAAGAATTTGTTCCTTAGACAGGTTAAGAGATTATTCATTTGCTAAGTTTAGTAGTAAAACCAGAATGATGTAAGTGGATACAATTAGGTATAGATCTGTGATCTCCAACCCCTAGGCTGGAGTGTTATTGTTCTGTGGACTATTAGGAACTGGGCCACACAGCAGGAGGTAAGCAGCGGATGCACAAGCAAAGCTTCATCTGTATTTACAACTGCTCTGCATTGCTCACATCACCTCCTGAGCTTCACCTCCTCTCAGATCAGCGGCGGCATTAGTTTCTCATGGGAGCACAAATCCTGCTGTAAACTGTGCATGCAAAAGATCTAGGTTGCACGCTCCTTGTGAGAATCTAATGTCTGATGATCTGAGGTGGAGCTGAGGCAGTGATGCTAGCACTGGGAAGTGGCTGCGAATACAGATTATCGTTAGCAGAGAGGTTTGACTGCACATAGATCATAACAAATCAATTGCTTGCAAACTCATATCAAAACTGTATCAGTGAGTAGCAAGTGACAATTAAACTGCATCTGGTGACTGGCTTTATCATGACAGATGTGTTGATGTACTTTAATTGTACAGCTGCATCTGGCGACAGGCTTTAAATTAGAATTTGACACTTGTTTTAGTCCATGCGTGGCCTGCTCGCTATTTTATTTACCACTCCCATCTGTGCCTCTTTCCCACATTGCACGCTTGTTTTGGTGATAGTTTTGGTAATCCCACAAGCTAACCCTAGCAAAAAATGAGTAAAAAGCAAACATTGCTAGAGAGCTTCTTTGAAAGGGGGGAAAGACCCAATAATGAGAGAGCAGAAAGTTGCATTTAAAAGAAAATACCAAGACTCCTACTTAAGTTATAGTTTCATGGCAACAGGTGATTCACATTCTCCAAGACTGCTTTGTATAATATGTGGCAACCGGCTATCCAAAAAAGTCATGGAACCTTCAAAACTGCTTCACCATATGGAGACCAAGCACCCTGCATTAAAATACATGTCTTTGGAGTTGTTAAAAGAAAAATAAATGAAAATGAAGAACAGAAGAAATTATTGAAGGCCACCACTTCATCTAATGTGTCTGCACTGAGAGCATCAGTCTTAGTGGCTAACTGCATTGCTAAAGCTAAGAAGCCCTTTATTATTGGTGAAGAGTTGATCCTGCCTGTTTTTAAAGACTTTTCTGTGAACTTTTAGAAGAGCTGCAGTTGAAAAGGTGGCACATGTTCCTCTTTCAGCTAGCACCATAACTAGGTGAATTGATGAAATAGCAGAGGATATTAAGGCACAATTTTTAGAGAGGATTAGTGTGATTCACCGTGGCATGTAATCCAGGTTGACAAGTCTGCCAATGTTGACAACAAGGTAACAATGATTGTTATTGTGTGATACGTTTTTCAGGAGGATGTGCATAAAGATATGTTACGTAAACTTTTGTTGCCAACCAACCCCACAGCTGCAGAACTATGGAAGTCTTTGACTGATTTCATACCAAGAAAACAAAATTGGTCATTTTGTGTAGGTATATGCATGGGCAGAGAGGCTGCCATGACTTGAAGACTTTCTGGTTTTACTCCTCGGGTCAAAGAGGTTGCTTTTGAATGTGAGTCTATGCACTGTGTCATCCATAGAGAGATGCTGGCTAGCAGAAAAATGTCACCTGAACTAAACAACATTTTGCAGAATGAGATTAAAATTATTAACCACATTAAAATATAATACATGCCCTTAACTCACATCTGTTCACACGGCTCTGTGAGGAGATGGATGCAGAGCACAGGTCCTCTCTTATACACAGAAGCATGATGTCTTTCCAAAGACAGATCACTGGCCAGGGCTTTTGAGTTATAAAAACTGCTCCAGATTGTACCTATAGAAAAACAGTCACCACTGGCAGCACATTTCAATGACACAGAATGGGTCACAAAACTTGCTTACTTATGTGACATATTCTACCTGCTCAATGAACTCAATCTTTAACTTCAGGGAGAACGACAACTATATTGAAATCAGCAGATAAACTGGATGCATTCGAAGCCAAACTGGAATTACGGGGGCAACAAGTGAACATTGGGATTTTTGACATGTTTCAAACATTAGCAGAGATTTTGAAAGAGACTGAGCCAGGGACTTATTTTTCCCAGCTGGTGCATGATCATGTACCTCAGCTTTCAAAAAGTTTGAGCATTACTTCCCAACCACAAAAGACCCCGAACTGGAAAGGAATGGATTTGCGACCCATTTGTGAATAGGCCAGGTGAATTGACTTTGTCCATGCTGGAAGGGGATCAACTGCATGAGATTGAAAATGATGGTTGCCTTAAAAGTATGTCGGAGGCAACTTCAAATCTCCACACATTCTGGATTAAAGTCAAGGTGGAATATCCTGAGCCTGCCACAAAAGCACTAAAAAGCCTGCTTCCATTTCCAACATGCTATCTTTGTGAAGCAGGGTTTTCTGCAGTGACAGCAACCAAAATTAGAATAGTGAGTAGACTGGACATAAGCAACACACTTCAGGTGTCACTGTCTCCCAACGACCCCAGATGGGACCATCTCGTTGCAGGAAAACAAGCTCAGGGCTCCCATTGATTCTGCATTATAGTCAGCTATATAATTATTTCATTATATATTACAATGCAATAATAATAGAAATAAAGTGCACAGTGAATGTAATGTGCTTGAATCATCCCGAAGCCATCCCCAGGCCCACCCCCAGTCTGTGGAAAATTATCTTCCATGAAACTGGTCACTGGTGCCAAAAAATTTGGGGACCACTGGTGTAGAGCATTACTTGTGGTAAAAAAAAACAAAAACAAAAACCTTTTTCATTTGAATGAAAATACAAGAAAATGACTGTTCAGAGCAATAAGAAATGGAGAAAAAGGTCGCAAATTGTCAGACTGTATCCTGAGGCATAAATGGTATGGGACCATAGACAGTCTTCTTAAAAATAAATCATAATCATTAGTTATTAAATGCATGAATTGCTTATTGAAATATTGGAATAAATAAAAGCATTTGTTTACTTAATCAATCAAAGATACTTCCTTTTTTAAATAAAATTTTAATCGTTTTTATTTTGAGACAGGGTCTTGCTATGTCACCCTGGCTAGAATGCAATGACATCATCATAGCTCGCTAAACCTCCAACTCCTGGGCTCAAGTGATCCTCCTGCCTCAGCCTCCCAGTAGCTGGGACTACAGGCATGCCACCACGTCCAGCTAATTTTTCTATTTTTAGTAGAGACAGGATCTTGTTCTTGCTCTGGCTGGTTTCAAACTCTTGACCTCAAGCAATCCTTCCACCTCGACCTCCCAAAATGCTAGGATTACAGACATGAGCCACTACACCTGGCCCAATCACAGATATTTTCTTTTTCCACTGCCTATGATCACCTAACAAGCTGGTACTCCATAGAACACACATTGTGTAAAATTATCCCATACAAATTCTAGAATAATTAATTGATAAATATACTTATTTACATTAACAATGTGTTTTGCAGACATTTATTATATTTTTCAGTACCTGAAGCCTATAGATGTTTGATAATAAAATTTATGCCCTTTTAGAGGTTCCTTAATTGGTGGGGAATTTTAATTAATTTTGGGATAATATAAATTTCATATTTCAAGTCTATGAAGATGCCACATATCTTTCATTATGTCTTACTTTCATATTTTTCTTGATATCACTGAAACTGTTGATGAACTTATGAGACTCTTACTGCAGCTTCTATTTTCCTGTCCATAACTAATCACTCCTGAAAAAATCTAAAATATCTTTGCTTACTGAAAATATTCTGTTGTTAATTTTCCATTGTAAATTTCTGAATGATCTCAGTATGGGAAATAATACCAAAAGCTAATTGAAAGGTTTGAAATCAGATGAATTAATCTTTAAGTAAAAATTCCAGCGAACCCTTTCCTGTTTCCAGCAGGAATATAATTTTCTCCTGAGCCTGACTCGTATGTGCTGTTGTTACCTCTTCAACCCCAGTGGAATCAATAGTGTCAGCTGTGTGAAACCCTCTCCTTCTCCAGCAGTCATTTTCACCATTCAGTAAAAATGAGCCAAATCATTTTCCCTTCCCTGTTTTAGAATTGACATAACTATAAAAAACATAGGGGTGGAAATTATGAGAAACCACCATCATTTCCTGAATACATAAGATTTCAGCAAAAATAGAGTGGTCTGGGACAAATATTTGAACACAACAAAACATTTATCAAAAAAAAATCTAACACAAGTGTATGTCTTCAAACAGGACAGAAAAAGCTTGAGAAATATAAACATGACATAAAAGTATGATATCCTCAATTTTCTATTTTATACCTGCAGACTTCTCTGTTAAGTATAAAAAAAAAGGTTGTTCCTTAGTTCTTCTTGCTCAGCAACCCATGGAGTCAATTGGTAGGAAGTTCTTATCTTTTAGAAAATACTTTCTAGGGGTGTGAGCACTGAAAACCATAAAAAGAAACACTGCTGAAAGAATTGGTATGTAAAGATGTGTTTAATTAAAAGAACAAGCACCATATTTCAGTGCAATCCCTGTAAATTCAAAAGAAATTTAATAATATATAATTAATAAAATTATTATAAAAATGGAAAAGAGCAAAACTAAATGAACTTACATATTCTGAAATTAATGAATGTAAGTCGCTTCTTTATTTTGCATGAGTTATTCAGGTAATCATTTTATCTTTATTATACTATGTTTTTAAATATATCCCTGAAATCACCTAATCTTTGTGAATTTGTGGTGTCATCTTGAAATTCAAGCATTTCCTTGATCCATTTATTTAAATAATAATATATCATCATCAAAACATTTTCTATATAGATTTTATGTGGTGAAACAGAGATAATTTTTATATCTTATGATATTTTTATTAGTTTCTAACATTAAATAAAAATTTGAGTAAATATGACATTTGGATGCTAAGGTAGTTTTCTGCAAAAAAAAAAAACTGCTGTTTGTCTTCTTGCATAAAATATTCCAATTGAGAAATCAAATTAAAAATTTTAATTTTTCTTTATAAAATTTCAGAATTTTCACTGTGGCCTTCTACATTCTTAAACTTCATATAATATATATAGTAGTGGCAATTATTTTTCTCTCCTGTTTGTCATTTTATGAAATCTTTTAATGTGGGACCTGGCAGGCATGATAGAAAAGAGGTTAAGCAATTACTGTGGAGTCAGATCCCTTATATTCAAAGCATATTGCTGGTGAGATTTCCCACTTACTAGCTGTAGAGGACATGTGGCATGTAGGAAATTTACTTAACCTCTTTATACCTCAGTTTGCCTATACATAAAAAGAGAAATTATTAGTCTATAACTTACTGGGTAATTCATTGAAAATTAGATGTTAATTATCATAAAGCATTCGTTGGTTTTATTAACATGCCTATGCTAATACTTAAAAAATTTAAAGATATATTTCAGCAAATTACAGATTTTATTTGAAAATATATCTCCAGTATTTCTCCCAATTTCAAACTTATAAATTGGAAATAATAATAAAAGCAACAGTTGTTATAAGGTTAAATTCATTTACATATTTTTGATAACTATGTATATTAAGCATATATGTACCTATATATAGATATATGTGTGTATATATACACACACACACATACACATACACGTACCACACAGATACACACATATTCTTTACGTATGGGTCTGTGTATATGTGTTTATGTACAAATCTTAGAGTAGTGCCCAATACATAACAAGGACTACAGAAATTTTAGCTGTTGCTATTTTTAATATGTCTTACAGAAAGGCCAATGCCAAATGTTTAGATACCAGTTATAGCTATCCTGATGAGTTTACGGATTTGAGAAAAAGATGAAAAGTAGAAGCTGGCATGCATCACGGGGACATTTTTTTTTTTGGATTACTGCTTTTCATTATTTTAAATAAACTTTTTATTTTTGAATACTTTCAGATTTATAAAAATTTGTGAATATAGTGCCGAGAGTTCCCATATACTCAACACCGAGTTTCTTCTATTATGAATATCTTACATTTAGTATGATGCACTTGTTAAAATTTATAAACCAATTCTTACATATTAGGATAGGCTAAAGTTTATACATTATTAGGTTTTCTTAGTTTTACCAAATGTTCTTTTTTCTGTTTAAAGTTCTCGTCCAGGGTACCACATGGCATTTAACAGTCATGTCTCCCCTTATGCTTCTCCTGGGTATGACAGTTTTCCACACACTCTTATTTTGACGACCTTGACAGTGTTGAGTACAGGTTAGATATTTTGTAGAATATCTCTCAACTGAAGTCTGTCAGATATTTTTCTCATGATTATATTAGAGTTATGAATTTGGAGACAGAAGACTACATAGGTAAGTTCTAAACACATCACATCACAGGTACGTACTATGCACATGAGTTACTGCTTTTGATGCTAACCTTGTAAATCTGGCTGAGGCAGTGTTTCTCAGGTTTCTTTACTGTAAAATTACACTATTTTCCCCTTTCCATGTTGTACTCTTTGGAAGGAAATCACTCTGTATAGCCCATAGATAAGAAGTGAGGGATTCTGTTCAACCTCCTTGATAGCAAGGTTGATAACACAAATTATTTGGAATTCTTCTGCACAGGACATTTGAATCTTTTTCCCACTGATTGATTCAACACATATTTATGTTAGCATGGATGCATGAATAATTATTTCATATGTTGGGTTAAAATCTACACTTACTTTATGTATTTTCTTGCTCAAATGGACTTGGCCATTGGGAGCTTTTTTGGTTGGCTTTGTACCCCTTTGACATACGTCCACTGTTATCTGCTTTTTGCTTTATATTGTGGTTTTTTTTTTTCTTTTTTGAGTATGTTATTGCTTTCTGACACTACAGGATGCTCCAGCCTCAAGTTATATGTTCCCTGCCTAGCCCTATGACCATTTATTTTTTCAAGGAGCCCTAGGGCCTTTTACTGGACACTGCTATTAGAAACCATAATTGGCCTTCTTGGGTTGCTTGTTGCTCATGGAGTGTTATTGCTTCTAGGCCCTCTAAGGCCAAAAAGCAAAGAAATTTTTGCATGTGTACTAACTGGAATATGTAAATATAAATCTATCTATAAATATTTTTATATGCAAACATTTCTATCCATATTAAGCTAAACAAGACTTTGTACTTATGTTTCCAAATGTAATCTATTACCACACAATCTAACTTAACCCCTTGCTTATCTGTGACACCCCACCCTAATACTAAGAAGCCTGGTTCCCACCATTTGTGATCCATTTGTTTAAGTAATCAATTCCAGTATGAATGTATAATAGTTTCAGAGCTGTTAACCTATATTCCTGTGGAAAACACTTTATCAACTAGAATATGTTTTTTATAAATATTTCCTTTTGCCTTTTGTCTTACAGATTCCACTCATTGCTAGAATCACTTAGGTCAGCATCTTTTACTCCCACACTATTTAGTGAGAGTGTATCACCTATTTGTATTAATAATACAATTAGATTATATTGTCAAAATCTGCATCCCATCATGGGATCCCTTGATGTAAATTGGCCTAAATTAAGTTTTACACTTTATGCTGTGAGTCTTGATAAATGCATAGAGTCATAGATCCTCCATTTTAGTATCACATAGCATAGCATCACTGCTCCAGAAATACCCTGTAATCCGTCTATTGAAAACTCCATCCTTCCTAAACTCCTGGTATCCATTACTCTGTTTAACGTCTTTATAGCTTTTTTCTTTTCCAGAATGTCATGTATTATGAAATCATGAATGGAATCATGCAGTATTTACCTTTTTGTGACTGGCTTATTTCACTTAGCAACATGAACTTAAGATTCCACCATGGCTTGATAGCTTTTATTGTTTCTATTGTTTCCTGTCCCTATAGTATGATTCAAATATATCATAATATATTACAGTTTGTTAATCAATTCACCTATGGAAGGAGATTTTTTTACCTTCCAGTTTTTGGTGATTATGAATAAAGCTGCGATGACCATTCATGTGCAAATTTTTGTGTGGACATGAGTTTTCAAATAAGTTGGGCAAAAGCTAGGAGGGCTATTTCTGGATCATACAGTAAAGTTATATATAACTAGATAAGTAAGTACCCATCTCACAAAGTGTCTGTACCATTTTCATTCCCATCAACTATGAATGAGAGTTCCTGTTGCTTTGTATCCTCAACAACAATTGGTACTGTCAGGTATATGGACTCTAGCTATGCTAATAGTTCTATAATGGTATGTCATGATTGATGGATCCAAGGAAAGTCATTTATTTTCAGTTTTCTTAACATTTTCTTGTTTTAGGAATAGGACTGCAACATCCAAGCACTTTCCATACAGGAGCTAAAACCAGAAATCCACACAGAGGTACTTTTGATAACTCCTGACACCTGGCCAGGAATTTCCTGTAGCCAGAATTTCACATTTACCGTCTTAGAGTGAAGAAGTGCAGAGTGTCACCTATACATTTCAATCCAGCAAGTCTTCAACAACAGGACTTGCTTGACAATTGCACTGGTAGTTCTGAATG
>RJWJ010048957.1:0-10399 GCA_004363605.1 Indri indri | reverse complement strand
AAAAGATAAAGTTGGCCAGGCACAGTGGCTCATGCCTGTAATCCTAGCACTTTGGAAGGCCAAGGTAAGAGGACTGCTTGAGGCCAGGAGTTTGAGATCAGCCTAGGCAACATTAGTAGGACCCTATCTCTACGAAATAATTTTTTAAAAAATTAGCTAGGTATCTTCTAAATGAAGTCTGCTTTATTTTTATTTTCAAAAAAAAAAAAATTTGCTAGGTCTGGTGGTGCACACCTGTAGTCCTAGCTACCTACTTAGGAGGTAAGGCAGGAGGATTGCTTGAGCCCAGGAGCTGGAGGTTACAGGGAGTTATGATCACTCCACTGCATTTCAGCCTAGGCAATGGAGTAAAACCCAGTCTCAAAACAAAATTTAAAAAAAAAAAAAATATATATATATATATATATATATATAAAATACATATGTAAAGTCAACAATGGTATATAAGATATGAGAAAATCAAGAGGGTGGTACATAAATTAAATAAAAAACAAAAAATTGTAGGGGAGGGGGAAGCAAGGAGCTTAAAGAAAAAGATGTTATTAAAAGCAAGGTGACAAAAGAATATTACGGGAGCCTTGAGGAAATCATTTCTCTTTTCTCGGCCTCAGTTTTCTTGTGTGTGAAACAAGACATTGAACCCTTCGGGCTCTAGGATTCTGAGGTTTGCAAATAAACTACGTTTTCCATGTTGTATTCAGAACACTGTTTCCTCAGTGGATAATGACAAAGACGGCACGGCTCTTGGTGAGTAATCACTTGGGTGGGGAGAGGTTTCTTAAAAGTTTGTTGTAACAGAGTTTGGCATATAGTACATGTGCATCACAGTAAAATAAGAAAAAAAAGAGCACTGTGAGTAGAAGAGAGGTCTCAGATGCAAAAAAATTTCAAGTGAAAGAGTATGATATGAGGGTAGTACCGTTTCTAAGCATAATCGTGACTTTTGTAAAGCCTAGAAATATAACTTCTGTTGCTTCTGACTTCGTGCTAAGAAAATAGAATACCTAAAATCAGGTACCCAGTTGAAGGTAATATCTTAATGTACAGTTTCACCTAAAATGATGGTGATTCTAAAACAAGCAAAAAGAAAAGAGGGCAGGGCTGGGCACGGTTGGCTCACGCCTGTAATCCTAGTACTCTTGAAGGCTGAGGCAGGAGGATTGCTTGAGCCCACGAGTTTGAGGTTGCAGTGAGCTATGATGACACCACCGTACTCTAGCCTGGGAGACAGAGCAAGACCTGGTCTCAAAAAAAAAACAGAGGATAGAAAAATAGAGAGTTCTTCGGTGTTACCCTGGACATAAATTGATCCAAATCAGGGGTTGGTGGGGAGGATGGGGTGCTCTCCATCTGCACAAAAATTTATCTAAAAACCACCTCACACTTATGCAAGTGTTTAACTCCATTACTTATTCTTTGCTTGTTGCAATGCTTCCTGATTGCATATTTTCTCTAAAATCATGGTTGTGAGCCTACCATCAAACTACAACCCACTTCTCTAATCTAGTTCCCAGTTGTTCTTGATAAACTTCTTTTTTCCAGCTTAAGTGACCCACTAACAGTTCCCCATAGATGCTCCATATTTTCCACCTTCAGCCATTTTTTCATGTTACTCCCACTGCCTGGAATGCTCTGCCAGTCCATTTCATTTGCATTTCTGCAAGTCCAGATTCTATCATATAGTGGACAGGCAATATAATGAAGAGCTAAGATCACAGACTCTGGAGCCAGAGTGCCTGAAATCTCATCCTTGCTCCACCATGTATTAGCTGAGTGCCCTAGGATTATTATACAACCTCTCTGGGTCTCAATGACCTCATCTGAAAAAGGTGATAATTAAAGCAACCCACCTGAAGGAACTATTGTCAAAAATAATAGGCTAATATATGGAAAGGGCTGAGAGTAGTGCCTGGCACATAGTAAAAGTATCAGGTACGACGATAACAACAACTACTACTACACATTGTCATGGCTCAGGTCATGCTGCCTCCTCCATGAAGCACTACTTGAAATTTCTCTCTAAAATAAATCATTCTCCCCTCTGAATTCCTATAGTACTTTAAACTGTCATCTCCCTTAGAATACTTCTGTCCGTTTTACATTATTCACACATATATTGTTTCCCATAATGGACTTTCAGTTGCCTAAGAGCAAAATCCACTTCCAATGTGTCTCTTTATCACCTACAGCCCCTAATATGATGCCCTGCTCACAGTATCTACTCAAATATTTCTGTGAATAAGAGGATATTTGGTCATGAGCAGGATACTTCTGTCAGCATACAGAGTCCTCAACTATTCTTACCACAACATCTTCCAAGATCTTAGTAGGGCAAGGTCTGGAATGAAATTCAAAGTGTTCATCATCTGATTTCTTCTTTGACTCTCGATCCTGGATTCTTTTCTCAATTTCCAAATCAAAGCCAATAGGCTGAGTGGGTGGTTTCACAGGTGGTTTCTTGGGCAAGATGGGCCCACCTTCAAGAATTCTGGGATCAAGTTCCCGTGCTTTGAATTTGTATCTGTAAAGTGAGAGTTTAAATGACAACCACAAAAAAATTTTTTTTTAATAAAATGAAAACTACCCCAAACAACAAAGTGGGCCAAAACCAAAAAATAATCATTAAAATTACCCATTATGCACAGTAAAATTTCAACTCTCTCCATAGCCATTATCTTTACCTCTAGAACAAAGAATAAATGATACAGTTCTAACATTCCTACTGCATTAAAGGCTGGGGCTTCTCTTCACAGAGGAAGCTCCCTCTCCTCAAAAGAAGCATAAAAAGGAATGGAAGAAGAATGTAGGAAATAAACTCCAATGCTAAGTTCCCATTTCCTCCACTGATTATAGCTGTTAACAATCCCCTGGGTAGCCATAAAAGGGTGGGATCTACCTAAGCTAACCTCAGAGGATATTCCTTAATTGGAATCTAAGTAAGTTCTCCCACTCCCATCTCTGCATTAAATTTTTACCAGTTTATACTCCAGGACATCTCCATAGTCCCACTTTAGTTCTTTAATCATAGAGGCAGGGAAACAGAGCCTACAACTACAGAGCCTACAACTCAAACACCACAAATTTTCATAAAAAGAAAAATATTAACTGTTATCCTTATAGAATTGAGAAGCAAGTAGGGAGGTTTTTGGAACTCTTTCTCAGATGGGACTTACTGTTGCAGTTTCTCAAGCTCCTCAGCCTCCTGCTCTGCTGCACTTTTGCAGGTCACAGGCCTTGCACGCTGTTTGGTTTGCAGTACAGGAGTCTGTGGGTCTCTGGAGATCTTTGGCACAGAAGATTTGGAGGGTAACAGACCTGTAAACCAAGATGACAGACATTTACCTAGCTCCCTAAGATCCAGTTTACCTGTCAAGTGGTGACTCAACTAGGTAGCCCAGAGATGGATAAACAAACCACAGAGTGGTGGGCCCTTCCCACTAAGCTCAGCTCACGTCTGTCAATCTAACAAACATTCAGTCCCTTCTTCTCCATCACTCTTTATTGAGGGGTATGACTAAGGTGGTAGCCTTTGAGTAAACTCTACTCTTATCTTCTGAACTTAAAATCCATCCAAGTCTGATGGATTCCTTATCATTGCATAGGCGTATACTTTCTATTAACAATGCCAACTATTTCACTTGTTATTGACAAATAAGATTCTTGCTTATCCCAGCTTTAAGATACATGGCCTTTCTAAAGATCAAGTAATAATTCCCAATGTTATGAATTTCCTAAAAGCATCTATATCAAAGCATCAAGACCACCTCCTGTAGAAAATCACATGGAGGCTGGAACTGGTAGTTCATGCCTGTAATCCTAGCATTTTCAAAGGCTGAAGCAGGAGGATCACTTGAGCCCAGGAGTTCAAGACCAGTCTGAGCAACACAGTGATACCTCTCTCTCTACAAAATATTTTAAAAATTAGCTGAGCATAGTGGCACGTGCCTGTAGTCCCAGCTACTCAGAAAGCTGAGACAGGAGGATCCCTTAAGCCCAGGAGCTTAAGGTTGCAGTGAGCTTGATGACACCACTGCACTCTAGCCCGGGCAACAGAGCAAGACCCTGTATCGAAAAAAAAAAAAAAAGGCAAATGGAGAAAGTGAAAAATCTATGTCAAAGCATCAATATTAAGACCATACCACCACTCATAGAAAATATTAATTTTCCTGGTCAGGGAAAACCTTACAATTTTCATAATTATATAGAATGAGTGCTTTAATTTAGATCTTATCAATATCATATAACAGTGGGAGATCAAAACCAAATCTATTTATTTTAGAAATAAGCCATGCTTCAAATATACACACAACCATTATTTAGCTATAACTATACAAAGTTTTAAATAAAAATGACAGAAAATAATTTTTCTATTTGCCATAACTAGGATTCTAAAAGCAGGGCATATCAGACTCTAAAAGTCATGTATTATTATTTAAAAAGTCATGTTTAATATTTAAATATTATTCCAGTAGAATAAAAAGAAATATTTCATTACTTTCGTAATATAAAATCTAACAAAATGATTTTAGCTACTAGAACATAATAACAATACTAAGAAATGCTGTACTCAAAGAATTCTTCTGGCTACTTAATATAGTGCTAAACAACACCTATGCCAAGGGTAGGAAAAATTTAGAGACCCTTAAGTGACCAGATTCTGCTTTATCCAACCCTATACTCTCAAGAACTATTGTATACCATCTCCACTCCTCAGATTTCATCTTCCCTCTTTTTTTTTTTTTGAGACAGAGTCTCACTCTGTTGCCCGGGCTAGAGTGCCATGGTGTCAGCTTAGCTCACAGCAACCTCAAACTCCTGGGCTCAAGCGATCCTCCTGCCTTAGCCTCCCGAGTAGCTGGGACTACAGACACGCACCACCATGCCTGGCTAATTTTTTTTTCTAGATATATATTTTAATTGTCCAGCTAATTTCTTTCTATTTTTAGTAGAGACGGGGTCTCGCTCTTGCTCAGGTTGGTCTCGAACTCCTGAGCTCAAATGATCCACCCGCCTCGGCCTCCCAGAGTGCTAGGATTACAGGTGTGAGCCACCGTGACCGGCCTCATCTTCCCTCTTACAGAAATTATTTTCATAAAGTGAGAAACTACAAGTTTAGAATCGCCTCATCTGTTGACACCAAATCTACAAATCCACCAGCATTTGCACCCATTCCTCTTACTCTTCTATCCTCCTTTTAAAGAAGTCACTCCACCTGTGCCAAGTACCTCCATCCTACCTGCCTGCTCAAGGACTTAATCCATTGGCTATCTCCTCTCTCCTGTATTTTCAACTTCTGACAGGGACTTCTCAGCATTCAGATATGTTCTACCTCTCTCCCACCTCCTTTGACTCTTGCCTCTCCCTCCACATCCATAGCCCTTACCATAATTTGTAATGATCTATTTATCTCTCTCACTAAATTAGAAACTTGATGTTGAGTAGTACCGAGTCCATTTTGTTTACCTGTATACCCCCTACACCCAACATAGTGCCTGGTGAGTAGCAGTAAAAAATTTGCTAAATCGATGAACAAAAACACACAACTTGAAAGAATGAATTTCCTATAGGTAAGTAAATGCACTGTCACTGTTTGACACATGGCAAAGATATCCTCAAGGTTACCTTGACTCATTCCCCTTGGCCAATTATTGACCAGGACATCATGGTTGATGGATAAACATGAACAGATAGCTGGGTGGTTTGAGAAATTCTAAAGTATACATTTGTTGTCTGCATAGTCACATGCCATACTTTAGCTGAAAAGCTAAAGACGAATTTGTGCCTCAGATGCAGACAAAGGGGATTCTAGAGGAGGCTCCATCCATCTATAATATTGGTAGGAAACTTACCAATATCATCCTTCTTGCTCCTCAAATGGTATCTGTTAGGGGTTCGTTTATGGAAGGCTTCGACCTGCTGTGCAAGGGGCACATATGTAGAAGCTGTTTCATCAAATGTTCTTTTCTTTCCTTGGGACAAGTTGAAAGGCTTAATAATGGTACATCCCTTAGTCACTCGGGCCTGTAAAGAGAAAAGTTGTTCCCCAAATGAAGAGTTATGGAAGAACTAGGATTTACCAGAAGCCACATAGTCAGCACAAAGGTTCAAAAGAAAAAGGGCCTATGTAAAGCCAAGATTATTACTCTGAAGTTTGTCAGTCCTTGAGCAAGGACTATAACCAGTCTATTCCTATAAGGAAAGGGGAAAGGAAAGGAGAAAAGAGAGGAAAGGAAAGGAAAGGAGAAAGAAAAGAGAAAAGAAAAGAAAAGAAAAAAAAGGAAGAAAGGATCTAGCACTTCACAAATTGTCTGTTCTGTAATAGTAAATCGGCAATTCTTCCCCAAGCATGTCAATATTTTGAAGAAATCCGGAGCGAGCTGTTTTAAAATTTAAAGGGGGAAAAAAGCTGCAAAGACTTCCCACCCTCAACTCCATTAACAAAAAATTAATGGGAAGCCAGGCATGGTGGCTCATGCCTATAATCCTAGCACTCTGGGAGGCTGAGACAGGAGGATCACTTAAGGTCAGGAGTTCAAGACCAGCCTGAGTAAGAGCGAGACCCCATCTCTACAAAAAATAGAAAAAATTAGCCGGGCGTGGTGACACACACCTATAGACCCAGCTACTAGGGAGGCTGAGGCAGGAGGATCCCTTGAACCTAGGAGTTTGAGGTTGCTATGAGCTAGGCTGACACCACAGCACTCTAGCCTGGGCAACAGAGTGAGACTTTGTCTCAAAAAAAAAAAAAAAATTGACTGGACTTCTCAGTCTGCATCCAGTCAGGTAGCTGAATCAGCAAAATCTCCCCATATGTCCCCCCAAACTGACTGATGAAGAAGCCTACCCCCAGGATCCTTGGCCCTTTCTTAGGGGATCATTAATTTTGATAAAACTGGTCTCCACTTAGAAGCAAAACGCTTCAAAGACCTATATCTCAAAGGAAGAAACACGACCTCAGAGTTTACAACTGCAGAGGACTGACTTCAAAAAATAATGATGCTGACAACAAATGCAAGTAAAGATTATAAGCATGAGAATTTTACTTAAGATTGTTATTGTTTTTGTTGGTGCTCTGGTAACAAAACTGCACAGGATTTGAGTGGTCTGCCTCAACCCCATTTTTCCCATAAGCCCTGTATAGTCTCAATTCAGTTTTTACAGCAACTTGGTAAGATGGTTCCCAAAAAGGTAGAGTGATTTGTCCAAAATCACATAGTTAACAGGGAGCAACGTAAGGATTTACAACTATCCTAATTAAAAACATATGCTTGTCTTCATTGTATTATTATAGTAATCACAAATGCTCTGAAATCCTAACTGAATTAGTAACAGGAATATTCATTTAGTCCATTAACTTACGGGAGATGAAGGATGCTTTCGAAGTTCAGACGTAAAGTTCACTTCCTTATACTCCTCTTGGTTCTTAGGATGTTGTTTAATGCGCTCATCTGTGCGAAAGTGGAAGTCAACTGATTTGGTTACCTGGCTCACTAATTTCTTCACAGGTTGCCCTGATAAGAAAGTAAAACACAGAAATAACATTAAGAATAGGGAACATCAGTAAATCTCCTTTTAATATAGTCCTTTTTAGTATTTCTATTACCATGGATCTAACTTCGTTGACTATCTACATGCAACCCAAAACTTACAACAGTCCTCAAGGACACCAATATATGTGTCATATTCATTGAGTACTAATAGGTTTGAGGCCCTTCAGGCAGATGCAAACTATAAAGAGGTAGCATGGGCAAGAAGAATACCAGCTCCCAGGTGGGGTCAAAGCACTGGAAGAACAGAGTAACTGGAACACTTTTCATAGGAAAAGTGATGGATTGACTTTAAAAGCACACTTAGCTCTAAGAAGAAAACCCCATAAACTTCAGGGGTGTTTTTTCAGCCCAGTAATGAGGGCTTCATAGCTATGACTCCACCAGTAACAACTGTGTGCCAGAGCAAAGCAGAACTGTGACCCTTCAGCTCCTTCATCATATTTTTCCTCCACAGACACAAACTGGATTTCACTCAGTTTTCTTTTCCTCTGCCTTTAGGATAAAATGGGAAAACAACAACAAACTGGCCTGTCCAATTACTTTATCTTCTATCTCAATCCTAGTTCCTTCTTTTTATAAAACAAAGGAGAGGAATAGCATGCTCTAAGAAAGGACCAATGTGCATAAAATGTTACAGGGAATGAGCATTGGGATATGGATGGAACCCACATCCAGCCTTCTAAATAAACGCATCTTTTTATGCTGACTATTATGAAAGCCTTTTTTTGCTTTAGGGACCTCAAAAAAAAAAAACCCAACTAAGATTATAAGAAGCACCCCTCATAAATCAGACTCAACCGGAGCCAAACTGACCTGCTCCTGCAAGAGCAAGTTTCTTGAATTCTTCATTCTTTTTCCGCATCTCCACCACCTCCTGCTGCATCTTCATTCTCTTCTCCAGCTCTTGCTCCTCAGTACTTTTTAGAACCTTCCGCCTAAAGGACAAATCAGCCAAGGAGATAAGAAAAGAGAAGAGAAAGGGGCTCAATGATTCAAAGTATCTACAGGCATTATATAATGTTTTCAACTTGTGATAAAAATTACCATCAAAAACAAAAAAATATCTAATAAACAGATACTGAATTATATGACACTATAAAAAATCCAGATGTGAAATATTGAAAAAATTTCAGAAAAATAGCTAAAACAGACTATAGAAGATATTATAAAAGATCCAGAAATCTGACTACATAATGATTAGCTTTTATGCCACAAGAAAAAAAAATTTAAAAACAAGTAGAGGCCAGGTGCAGTGACTCACGTCTGTAATCCTAGCACTTTGGGAGGCTGAGGTAGGAGGATCACTTGAGGCCAGGAATTTAAGACTAGCCTGGTCAACATAGTAAGACCTTGTCTCTACAAAAAACAGTAAAATTAGCTGAGCATGGTGGCACACCCCTGTAGTCCCAGCTACTTGGGAGGGTGAGGCAGGAGGATCGCTTGAGACCAGTAATTTGAGGTTACAGTGAGCTAGGATCATGCTGCTGCTCTCTAACTAGAGGAACAGAGTGAGAGCCTAACTCAAAAAACAAACAAACAAACAAACAAACAAACAAAAAACAGTACAATGGGGAACATTTGCAAAGGCAGCAAAGGGTTAATATACATAAAATAACTGTAATAGAGAGAACAGACGTAGAAGTAAAACCAACTAGGGATCAAATCTAAACTATGTCATTTCTTTTTCTGCCGACATGATCTTGAGAAAACTATTTAACCTCACTATGCCTCAGTTTTCTCCACTGCAAAATGAGGAATAAAAATATTCATGCTCATAGAATATCCACAACTGTTAAACCAGATAATGTTGCTGAAGTGCTTGACATATGGTAAAGTAAAATATAGAGTAGCCATTCTTAGTAATGAGAATATCACTAACACCACTTATAGATAAATAAAAAAGGAAACAGACAATTCACTGAAGAGAAAATATGGAGATGATGTTTATAACAACAATATAATCTTGTCAGCAAATAAATAAAAATTAAAATAATTTGATGCTGGGAGTTGGGGGGAATGGGGAGATGATGGTCAAAGGATATAAAATCTCAGAAGGAATAAGTTTTTTGAGATCTATTGTACAGTATGAAGAATATAGTTAATAACAGTGTATTGTATATTTCAAAATTGCTAAGAGAGTAGATTTCCAATGTTCTCACCACAAAAAATAAGTATTTGAGGTGATAGATACGTTAATTAGCTTGATTTAGTTATTCCACATTGTAGCCATAAATCATAATATCACTTTATACCCCATAAATACAATTATAAAATTATCAATTTACAATGAAATATTTTAAAATAATTTGATGCCATCAATATTACATCAATTAAATTTGAAGAAATTGTAAAAGTTAAAAAATACAGAAGAGACTATAATATTTTATATTTAAATAAAAATATTCAAAGCTAATGGCACTGTGAATTGGTACTTTTATTTCAGAAATAAAATTGACAATAAATATCAACACCCCTAAAACCAGTCATACCCTTTGATCAAGGAATTTCTCTTTCTTTATTCTGAGACTATAAAGAAATGGCTCTGCATATAAAGTTGCTCACTAACTATTATAGTAAAAATTGGAAATTACATTTTCAACAGGAAATGATTAAATATAATTTGATAGAACATTAATAATCTATCAAAAAAGGATAAATGTGAAGATTTTATAGCAGCACAGAAAATAAATGAAGTAGTCTCATGGTAAGTGAATAAAGTAGAACCCAAGCTTGTTTATTAACTGATTGTGAAAATATACATGTTACTTAGGAAAAAGCCAGAAGAGAGCTTGGAAAAATGAATGCTGTTCAATTTAGGTAGTACAAACGTTTACTAACTTTTTACTTTT
>RJWJ010048956.1:0-10412 GCA_004363605.1 Indri indri | reverse complement strand
TCTCACCTCCAGCCCCAACTAATTGTGGTGGAAGTGGCTGTTCTCTGGATGGAAGGTTCAGGAAGAAAGAAAACAAGAAAGGCAGAGAAGAGAAAAGCAGAATAAGCTGTTTGCCCTTCCCTGGATAGACACCTGAATTCATTACACATTTGGGAGTTAAGATCCTTGCAGCAAATCACCTGCATTGCTAAGGTGACCCATATTCCTTCAACTTTTAGGCCATTTTACAAGCCATTGCCAGCATCATTCTGAAAACCAATGGCAACTTCTCTGAAATGTCTTTCCCACCACGCATCCCTTTCCCAGGTAGACAGCGTCAAGAAAACTGGAGAAAGCAAACCAAAATGACTTTGAAGCCCCAGGACAGCCATTGTAAGAAACAAATCCTCATTTCTCATGGCACAGGCTGGCAAATGTCCAGTGCAGTGGAGTGAAAGAGCAAAGGCTTGGAGCCAGGCAGACCTGGGGTTGAATCCCAGCCCTATCCCAAGCCAGCAGTGTGCTCCAACATTATTTTTTCTGCCCAGGGGAAGAAGACCAAATTGACCCCTGCTGAGACTGGAGGCTGTGGCTGTAGGAGGTCTCATGCTAGAGTCTAGCAGTTTGTCTGATAAGAGGCTCAGATGGTCACTTAGTTCACCTCGGTAGCTGCATAAGGAATGAACAGTGGTCAGTAATAATGTCTTCCCAGTTACAACTTGCAGAAGGCATTACAGATTCAAAGTTCTCTGGTCCTGTGAGCAGAATTCAGACAACTCCTCTGCACCTGTTTACAGGAGAGAGACAGGAAGAAATCAGTTACTTTTCTCCCTTCCTTCTTTGAGATACACCAGGTGAGGTCCAAATTATGTTTAGAGAGGCTTAATAATGCAAGGCTTTCAAACCAGGTAGGATGGTACCCCAACAGGTGGCTGTGGACCAGCAGCTAATTATTTTAAGCTCTCTTTGCCTCAGTTTCCTTATTGATAAATTGGAGATAATGCCCACTTGATACAGGTGTTGTAAAACTTAGGTAATAAGGTGTTAGGATACAGGTGTTTCAATGATGTGGGCAGAGCAAACACAGGTGCTGCCCATCAAAACTCCACCAATTGTCCATTCTTTGTCCCCTGCCATCCTCTGCCCTGAATGCTCAGAGCTACCTTGGGATCCTTCAGCCTGGATCCAAATGCTGCAGGGAGTTCTACCAATCGAACTCCATGTGAGCAGGAAATAAGTATTCACTTGTGTTGAACCACTGAGATTTGGGAGTTTATTTACTATAGTATGTGTCAGCTATTTCTGTGAAACAAGCCACTTTTAGTCTTAGGGACTTCCCTGAACTAAATGTTTGTGTTCCTTCAACATTCATATGTTGAAACATGATGATATTTGAAGGTGACACCTTTGGGAGCTAATTAGTTCATGAAAGTAGTGTCCTCATGATGGGATTAGTGCCCTTATAGCAAGACACAGGAGAGAGTTTGCTATCTGTCTCTGCTTCCTGCCATGGGAGGACACAGCAAGAAGAAAGTAAGCTGAGAGGAGAGCCCTTACCAGAAGCTGACACCTTAATCTTGCACTCCTCAGCCTATAGAACTACAAGAAAAAAAATTCAAAAAAATGTGGTTTAGGCCACCCAGCCTATGGTGTCTTGTTGTAGAAAGCCAAAATGACTAGGACAGTGGCTTAAAACAACCACCATTGATTACATCTCACAAATCGATGAGCCGTGTGGGCAGTTTTGCTTATCTTGACTTGGTGTTATTTGACCTCAGTTGGGCTCACTCATCCATCTGAGGTCGCTGCTAGGTTGGCTGTGGGCTAGCTGGTCTAGAATGGCTTGGCCGGGATTTGTCCACTTCGCTCTGTGTGGCCTCCCATGCTTCAGCAGTTTAACCCATGCTGGTGCTCATGGCAGTGGCAAGCGTCCAAAAGACACAGTGACGCATGCATGGCCTCATGACAGCTAGGCTTGGATTTGACCAATGTCACTTCTGCCACCCCCTATTGGCCAATGCAAGTCACAAGGCCAGCCATATTCACGGAGTGAGGAAAGAGAGTCGTCCACTCTTTTTTTTTTCTCTTAATGTCCTTTTTTTTCTTATTTCGGAATATTACAGGGGTAAAAACGCTTTGGCTACATATATTGCCTTCATACCACCCAAGTCGGAGCTACAAGCGTGCCCAACCCCCAGACGTAGCACACCATACCCATTAGGTGTGAATCTATCCATCCCCTCCTCCACCCTCACCTGCCCAATGCTCTATGAATGTTACTTCCACATGTGCACATAAGTGTTGATCAGTTAGTACCAGTCAATGGTGAGTACATGTGGGGCTTGTTTTTCCATTCTTGTGATACTTCACTAAGAAGAATGGGCTCCAGGAACAGCAAGATCACATTGTGAGAGGTCGAGAATTGGATCATTTTTGCAATCAACCCACTACATAGCAGCTAGTGTCACCATAACTAGTACTGTCACACACAGCTGGTGATGATAAGGCAGGATTCCACTCCAGACCTGACTAATCTCAAAACTGGAGCCCTTCATGGATATTATGTTACTGCCTTAAGTAAAATAAAAAGAGATTTGATGAAGATAAAAAAAAAACATCTTTGTGCAAACTTCCTGAAGCTGCTCATGGATGGAAAATTTTTCCTCTTCTCCCTCATTATCCAAGGCACCTTTGAGGCTGCTGAAGAGCTGAAAATAGCTTTATTTTTCTACTTCCCATGTTTTGTTCTTTGGACATGGAGTCCCCTCCGTAATTAGTTCTCATTAGTTGCGTGGTTCATACTAGGTCACAACAAACCCAAAAGTTGAGTAATTTAAAAAGGATCATGAGTGAGTTGCAATAAAGCCAACTTTGTGGTTACCTAGGTAATGGCTGTTCTGTCTCCACCCGAGTCGTCAGGTAGCTTACTGAATTCCAAATGTGGGCCTTTCTTAACAGAAAGGTGCAAACCTGCGTGTCTTCAGGGGACCTCAGGCCTTTTCATGGAGGGGACTGTTATTTCCTTCACTTTCTGGGAATATGTCACCCAGGCTGGCTTTAAAAGAACCATGTTTCTCCACTTTTCCAGCCAGATGGGCCTCTTCTGAAGCTTCAGGCATCCCTTAGAACTCTCACCTTTGCTGTTCCGAAGACTCACCATCAGAGAGCATCTAACTTAGAAGGACCTGATAAATCATCTTGTCAAGTTCCACCATGTGATAGAAGGAGCTGTTGAAGTCCCAGGAAGAAAGGCTACTCGTGGAGGTTGTACAGCTAGTGAGCAGCAGAGCCCAGACTGGAATCTGGATGGAGGAACCGTGGTATGTAACAGAGGAGGTATGGTCTTTAGATTCAGACTAATCTAAATTCCAGTCTCAGCTCTCCTACTCATAGCTGTGAGACCTGAGGCAAAGACCCAACCTCTCTGTGCCTTAGTTTACTCATCCTTAAAAAAGGCATAGTTTACCTTCCCATAGGGTCATTGTGGTATAGTGAAATAGCATGTACAAAGCACCCACCAGACTTCCTGGCACACAGTAGGTGCTCAAGAGGAGATAACTGTTATACTCTTCCTGTAGCCAGAGGGTGAATGGAAGTAGTGGTGGGAAAAAGGCAGGAGCCGTGGTTATTTTCTAAGTAGTGACGTAAAAGAATGATTTTTCCTGAAATCCATGAGTCTCCTCGAATGTGACTTCCACAGAGAGCAGGAACTTGGTCTGTTTTGTTCGCTGCTATATTCTCAGAGCCTGAACACGGAGGACAATAATCATTTGTAGAACAAATAGACAGATTACTGTTAGGTCACTGGAGTAATGGATTGTGCAAGTGTGATTCTTTCCTCTCCAGGTGTGGGTTAGAAGTTCAAAAGATACGCTATTGGTAAAGCTCCCTCTCCCTCCTCCGCTAACTTAACACATGAGGAAGGCAGGCAGGGCAGCTCAGATGCTAAGCGTAAGGGCCTCAGACCGGAGAGTGCTGGATCGGAACCCTGGCTCTGTCATCCACGTGTGGCATAACCTTAAATGTGTTATTTAACCTTGTTGAGCCTCCATTTTCCATTTGTATGATGACAGTGATAAAATTCTCTTTCAAAGGGTTGGTGTGACAAAGGACAACAAGGATGCTTATTTAGCTCAGTGGCTGACACAGAGTGGAGTCTCCGGCAACAGGAGCTGCAATACACACAAATAAACACAACCCATATCCTCATCTCCTTCTTGGTGGGAGGTGAGGTTGGCTTCTCTGCTAGGTGTCCTTGGCCGGCTATGTTAAGAAAATGGGTCACAAACAGCCCACAGGGACTCTTCCAAGGCCCCCTACCTCACCATGTGTCTACCCAGCTCTGAGCTGCAGAAACCTGGTCTAATACAGACAGGCCAGTGGCCGCAGGTGTGTACAAGCCAGGGAGGGGAAAGGGAAGACAACTTATCACAAGTGGGCACCAGTTCTGTGCCAGTCTCCTTCTTATGTACTGTGCCCCCTCTGGAATGAAGGATGAAAGGAACCCGCCATTGAGGACTATTCCTTGTTTGCATTGGCCAACAGGAGGCAAACAGCCCAAATCGCGGCCTAACTTCAGGGACTACTCGAGATCCCTAGGTTTGTATATTATGTCCTTTCTGTCTTTCAAGACCTACTCCCTTTCCACTGCACCGGGACCCTCTCACCTGGGTGTCAGGGTCCTCTATTCTCCTTGACCCTCGGCCTCCTCCTCTTCTGTCTATAAGAAACAACTTCTGAGCATAGAACTATCTCCTAAGGGTAAATTCTCAGAAAAGGAGCTATGTGGAGTCAAAGGCTGTGAACATATTTATAGCTCTTGCCCAAACGCTATGTAAAGGCAGCCATCGCGCTCCTGAGGCCTGGGAAGGACGTGATCTGCAAGACCACAGAGCCCGTTAGTGCTGGGACAGAATTGCAGCCAGTGCCCCCGACTCAGAGCCTCTCACTTTTTCTAAAACCCAGCGATGTCTCCCACATGCGCAGTGTTTGAAGGACACTGCGGTAGCCCCCCTCCCTTTCCTGAAAACCTGTGGCCGATGTGATGGTATTGTGTGCCGTGGCGGCTGTCCTTCAGAGTGGCAGCATGAAGTAAGACAAGGAATGACCACCAGCACATCGGCTGGAAAAGGCTCGTCACTTAATGTCTGCACCACAGACGTGTCAGAGAAATCAGGCTCTGGGAAACTGAGTGCGGGGACGGGGTGAGGTAGAGCCACCATGTCTCTTCCAAGGACTCTGCTTCACACTAAGCACAATAGTCCCCTCTGATAATACGGCAAGTTATGCAGACAACAGGCACTAGATGCTTACACAGGCAGCTGCGTCTGGACCCATGCTTCTACGTCCTCAGTCTGCCTTAACTTGGCTTGGCCCCAGGCACAGCTGTTGTGAGGATTAAATGAAATAACCCAGGTAAAATGCTGCCACCATGCCAAGCACATTACCAAGGTTAATAAATGGGATTTACATGCATTAATTGAATTTGTAGTGGTTTACAATTTAAAATGGGTCTTCACATTTTTGTCAGTTACAGTAGTTTCAATGAGGAACAGATCTTGATGGCCTAAAACTAATCCCAGATGTGGCATAAGAAGGAGGAATAAAGACACTATGACTGACTCCGGCTTTCACTCTACTCTCCCTCCACCTCGGTTCTAGGGTGACCAGAGGACCTGTTTGCCAGGCGCAGTCCTGGTTTACCTGTTGCGTGGCTCCCCTTTTACTCCCATGAGTGCTGTGATGGTACAGCAAGCTCTACAGTCACCCTACTCATGGGTGGCTCTATATTCATTGTTTTGATGAAGAGTCACAGAATCAGAGAGTGGTCCAAAGCTTGGATTCTGTATTCTGAGTTTTTCATTTAGTTGCTAGGTGGCCCTGGGAAAATTACTTAACCTCTATGAATCTCAGGTTCCTCACCTATAAAGTGAGGACAACTTCGGGCCCACCTTACAGGGTTGTTGTGAAGGGGAAAGGAGAGATGCACATAAAAATGTGTGCCTGGCACCTAGAGAGCCTGCAATAATTATTAGTCGATGACGTTCTTTCTTTTGGAAAAAATAATTACTTACACAAAATGCTTCTAGAGTCTGCTTTGACAGTCTTAACCTGTCAAAAAGTTCAAAAGGTAAAGGACCCAAGGGCCTCATAAATAATAGCCACACATACAGTCAGCAGGGGCTTTGGGCATTTCTCAGTCATTACAGATGCCAACCAAGAATGTCAACGCCACTGAAATTTTGCCCTCGGCTTCCTTTGCAGAGTCACTGCTGATGATTGTGGTGATCGGTGACCGTGGGAAGTGTTAAATATTTGCAGTTGGTCAGCACTGGATGGAAGTCCTGGGTGGCCGTATTTAACTTGGACTGTAACAACACTGGCGGGAGTGAAGTTGCCTATGACCTTGGCTATTCATTACCCTCTGTGACTCTCTCCCGGTGAGCCTGCCTCTCCTCCGGCCCACTTCACTCCCTGGACACACAGAACAGGGACACAGGCAGGAGTTAAGGAAGGATGGCTTTTCATTTGGATAAAGCCCTGGGGCTCTAGAATGGCAGAGCCGCAAAGGGTTCTGCCTGGAGACCACTCTCATTTCACGCATGGGGATTTGGGGCACAGAGAGGTTCTCAAATGTGCTTGAGGTTACAAAGCAAGTTAATAGAAGAGTAGAACCTGGGACTTGTGGTTTACGGCCGTTCCTCCAGCTACAGCAAGCTTTGTGTTCTGTTCACATGGGTCCTTAAAGGTACACTGGGTCCTCCTCAAGCCCTTCTCCAATTTGCTCAGCCATGGTTTGCCTCTAGGATGATCACCCAGAACCAATCACGTTCTTGGAGATCAAAGAGAAGATTTCCATAGAGGAAGAGCTTGTGAGCTTCTTACGAGCTTCATAACAGTGGTCGTGGTGTTAACACACACCCTTGGCTTGACCAGCTGAGCTTTCTGCAACTGTGCCCCCCCCATGTCGTGTGGCATGACCCCGCAGTGCCCTGTTGCATGCCTTATACCACCTCCCAGACTCTTGGCTCACGTGCAGGGCTTTTCTGCCAACACTAAGGAGCAAGACACTGGACAGCGCCTTTTCATGCTGGCTGGCTCACCCAGCCATGCCCACAGGGATGTGGGCTGGCAGAGAGTGCTGTTGGTTCACATCCAGTGTTGCCACCACTGTGATGGGCCTTGCTTTCCAGACGATCAGGTAACACAGCCCAGAAACCAAGGAGAATTAACTCCTACTGGTGACCTGTGACCACTGAGAGATGGCAGTCAGGGAAGAGCAAGCATTAAATTCCTTCCCCTTCCTTTTCTGGCTGGATTCTTCCAAGACACAGTGTTTCCACGTGGCCCCTTCAAAGACATCCTGCATAACCCAGCAAGTGGCAGGGTTTCTTGTGAAGCTGTGGGCAGCTCAGTGTCACACCTTATATTTACTTTCCCTCCTTCCCTGCCTCAGTTTCCCTTTTACCCTAGTCTTTCTTCTCTGAGATCTTACTCACCAATAAAGCCTTTGCATATGTGTTTGCCTCAGACTCTGTTTTCTAAGAAACCCATGCTAAGACAAAGGTAAGTTCCAGTGAAAATCACATCACAGCCTTGGGTCACAGCAGGGCTGGGAAAGCCCAAATAATGATAGTTGGGCACAGAGGGCAGGGATGCTGTCTGCTTCATTCTCAGATCTAACCTAAGCTTCTAGAACAGTGTCTGGGGACAGCAGCACTCAATAAATACTTGTAGAATGGACAAATTCATATTGTAAATTTTACAGGGCTTTAGAGTTAAAAAATGTTTCCACATACATGATGATCACATGATATCCAGAGCACCCCTATGAAGAATGAGTGAGAGGCTTGGTACCATTTTTTCATATGAAGAAAGTGAACCTCAGACAGCAGCTAGTAAAATAGCCTAAACTTGAAAACTTGAACAAAAGCCTTTGGAGTATCTTTTTGGAATATTTTTCTTTCTACTAGTTATCAGGGTCTGAGAACAAGAAAGTATTTAGGAGAAATTCATTCAACAAAGCAGATATTAAAGATTGAGCAATTACTAGAGTCTGGAGTTGACAGAATGTTTGAAATCCCATTAGATGGAAAAGTCAGATCTAGGCATCAGAGGGAGAGGTAATAATGTCACCCAGTTTCTGTGGTTCCCTGAGTCCAGAGATGCTCTCCACATTAAGGAGGAGGGGAATATGAGACCACTGATGTAAGGAGGGACACTTGAAAGTCAGGAGGGAGAGATGGTGAAGTTTATTAAGCTTACTAAGCACTCACACATTATCTCATTTAATATTCACAATCATCAAAGAAGCAGAGTGTATTAGTTAGCTTTTGCTGCATAAAAAAAGCATTCCAAAACTTAATGGCTTAAAAGCACCATCTATTTAGCTCATGATTCTGCAGAGCGACAGTTTAGATTGGACTTAGCTGAGTGGCTCATCTGATTGTATTAGACTCACTCAGTACATGGTCTGAAAAGTCGGCCGAGGTGTAGCTGGTCAAGGGTAGCTCCATGTGGGGTTCTGCTCCACGTGGGTTCTCACGTCCCAGTGGGGTTGCACTGGCTTAGTCTCACAGAGCAGGCAAGGGTCCAAGAGAGCTCACAGAAGCATGCAAGGCTTCTTGAGTTTGAGGATCCAGATTGGCACACTGTTATTTCCACTGCATTCTATTAACAAAAGCAAGTCAAAAGGCTGCTCCTACTCAAGGGATAGGGAAACAGACTCCAACTTTGAAGGAAAAAGTTGCGAATTCAGATTTGGAAGAATACGAAAGTACGGACGTGTGAACAATAGTGACTATTTTGCATTCCACCACAATGTCCTTATCCTAGCTTTACAGCTGAGGAAATTAGAGCTCTCAGGGGTGAGTGATTTGCCTAAAGCCACAGAGCGCAAAAGCAGAAGGCCTGGAACAGAAATCTGGGACTCTTCTTTCTAAGTGCAGAGTAGCTAACATGGCAAAACATCCTGTTAAGCTCTGAGGAGGACCCCCAAGACCAAGAAGATGGGCTCCTGCCTGAAGACATTCAAGATTGAGTAGAGGAGAAAAGTCAAGCAGAAAACTAAGGTCCAACATGCTAAAGGCCTGGAGTGAAACACCAACACTCATTAGGGTAGGAGGAGACACAAGATCGAAAAAAGTTCAGATTTATAACAGGAAAGGGGGTGTTACCCACTTAAGGAACCACATCCTCACAGAAGGCAGCTTTGTGCTTGAGTGTCCAAAACTGCATTGCAGAACAGCCTTAAGCAAGTAGGAAGAAATCATGGGAGAGAAAGAAGTCCCATCCTTAAAGCCACGTGTGTGTTAACGCAAAGGGGCCCTGTGGAAACTGGACTGAAGTTGCTGTCCTTATTGCTGTTATGCTTGTTGCTGTGTGGTTTTGTTTTTCTTCTGGATTTTGTTTTGAGGCAATCGAAATTGCCATTTTGAAGTTTAGAAGTGATTTCTGCCTTCCATGTTGGGGAGCTGCCTGTCTTTAGGGACAAGCTGTCCCCCTTGTTCTGGAAGGATCTTCACAGATTTGCAAGTTTTTGGTAGGTATCCATCCATTGTTCTTGGGAAGGCAACGCTTAGGCCTCTCAGGAGCCCAGGAGTCACTGGGTTGGCCTCTGAGATGCAGAGAGGCCTGGAGGTCCTGAGAAGAGTTTGGTTGGAGGTTTGGGGTTGCTTTCCCCCATCTTACAGGGCAGGCCAGAGTCAGGTGGGAAGAGAGCAGCTGGATAAGGGACCATGAGATGGAGTTTAGGCCTCTGGACTCTGAGGACAGTAGCCTGAAGCAGCAATGGAAATGACCCAGAGAAGAGAGATGTGACCTCCTTTATCAAGGCCAAGATGGGTAAATGTGCCCATTAGCCTGGGAGCAGCACTGTGCCCTAAGGAGAGGTAATGTCCTATGGATCTTTGGCTTAGACATCAGCCAGACAAGGAAGGATGAGGAGCTTATGCAGTAACGTGGTTATAAACAGAGAGTATCATGTCATTCTGTAGTCAGAGATTGTGAGAGCTAGGGCAGACTTGATACACATGGCTCTAGCAGAGCACCAGAAACATAATCGGTGCTCCACAGAAGTTTGTTTCATTAATTAATTAGGTGAAAGCAATACGTGAAAAAAATATGAGTGTCATTGAGAGGAGAGGAATCCCTTTTCTTAAAGGGAAGTGATGATCCTGGTGATTCGACTAAGCTACTATGATCTCTTTCTTCTAGCTTCTACTGGCTTCTTCCTCAGCAGGCCCCTCCTTCCTGGGGGCAAGATGGCCAGAGCAACATCGATGTCCTCTTCCAGCATCCCAGCAGCATCTCGATGCATCTCCGTGGCTCTGACTGGTCCACATATTCATTTTTGAACCAGTCACTGTGCTCTGACTCTAATTGGTCCACATGTGCATTCTTGGAACCTATCACTGTGGCCACTGTTCTAGGTC
>RJWJ010048955.1:0-10432 GCA_004363605.1 Indri indri | reverse complement strand
CCTGTAATCCTAGCACGCCGGGAGGCCGAGGCGGGCGGATTGTTTGAGCTCAGGAGTTCGAGACCAGCCTGAGCAAGAGCGAGACCCCGCCTCTACTAAAATTAGAAAGAAATTAATCGGCCAACTAAAAAAAAAATATGTAGAAAAAATTAGCCGGGCATGGTGGCTCATGCCTGTAGTCCCAGCTACTCGGGAGGCTGAGGCAGTAGGATCACTTGAGCCCGGGAGTTTGAGGTTGCTGTGAGCTAGGCTGACGCCACGGCACTCACTCTAGCCCTGGCAAAAAGAGTGAGACTCTGTCTCAAAAAAAAAAAAAAACAAAAAAAAAATTATTAAAATCAGGAATTAAAGAGGAAACATTACTACCAACCATACAGAAATAAAAGGGAGTATAGGGAAATACTATGAACAACTATCCACCAATGAATTAGATAACTTAGATGAAATGGAAACATTCCTAGAAAGATACAAACTACCTGTTGTGGGTTGAATTGTGTTCCCCAAAAAGACATATTGAAGTCCTAGGGTGGGCCCTAAATCCAATTACTGATGGTTTTATTTTTCCCCCTCCTTAGAGACAGGATCTCCTCTGTTGTCCAGGTTGGAGAGCAATAGCATGATCATAGCTCAGTGCAGCCTGGCATGCCTGAGCTCAAGCAATCCCTCCCACCTCAGCTTTAAGCCTCCTAAATAGCTAAGACTACAGATATGTGCCACCATGCCTGGCTAATTTTTTAATTTTTTGTAGACATAGGGTCTTGCTATGTTGCCCAGGCTGGTCTCAAATTCCTGGCCACAAGTGATCCTCCCTACTCAGCCTCACAAACTGCTGGAATTACAGGTGTTAGCCACCGTGTCTGGCCTGGTGTCCTTTTAAGAAGGCAGTATGGAGACACAGACAGACACACATGGAGAGGGTCATGTGATGACAGAGGTAGGGACTGAAGTGATGTCTCTACAAGCCAAGAAATACCAAGGATTGCAGCAACAAGCAGACACTAGGGAGAGGCAAGGGAGGATTCTTGACTAGCAGCCTCAGAGCAAACATGGCTCTTGTTCATACCTTGATTTCAGACTTCTAGCCTCTAGAACTGTGAAAGAATTTCTGTTGTTTTACGCCATTCATTCTGTGGTATTTTGCTATGGCAGCCCTAGGAAATGACTACACGCTTTAGTGCCAAGACGTGAAGTGATGCTGTAATAAATACCTAAAAATGTGGAAGTGGTTATAGAGTTGGGGGTGAGCAGAGGCTGGAAGAATTCTGAAGTGCATGATAACAAAAAGCCTAGATTGCCTTGAAGAGACTATTGGCAGAAACATAGACACGGAAAGCTGATTCTGGGCTGGGTGCGGTGGCTCACGCCTGTAATCCTAGCACTATGGGAGGCCCAGGTGAAAGGATCACATGAGTACAGGAGTTCAAGACCAGCCTGAGCAATATAGTAAGACCCCATCTCTACAAAAAATTTAAAAAATTAGCTGGGTGTGCTGGTATGCATCTGTATTCCCAGTTATTCAGGAGGCTGAGGCAGGAGGATCGCTTGAGCCCAGAAGTTCGAGGCTGCAGTGAGCTATGATCATGCTACTGGACTCCAGTATGGGCAACAGAGGAGACCTTGTCTCTTGAAAAAAAAAAAAAAAAAGGTCATCCTGGTGAAGGCTCAGAAAGGAAGCAAAGAGGATGTTAGAGAAAGCTTCTATCATCTTAAAGAATACATATTATCATTGTGAAAATGATGATAGAAATGATAAAATGTTAATAGAAATATGAATGTTAAAGGTTCTTCTGTGAGGCTTCAGAAGGAAACAATGTACATGTTACTGGATACTAGAGGAGGTCATCTTTTTTATAGACTGGCAGAGAACTTGGCTGAATTGTGTTTTGGTGTTGAGTGGCTATAATAAAAATGACTGGCCAGGCACGGTGGCTCGCACCTGTAATCCTAGCACTCTGGGAGGCCAAGGCGGGAGGATCCCTTGAGCTCAGGAGTTCGAGACCAGCCTGAGCAAGAGTGAGACCCTGTCCCCACCAAAAAGAAAAAAATAAAATAACAAGTGTTGGCAAGGATGTGGAGAAATCTGAACCTTCATATACTGCTGGTGGGAATGTAAAACAGTACAGCTGCTTTGGAAAACAGTCTGGCAGTTTCATAAAAGGTTGAATATAGAGTTACCATATGACCCAGCAATTCTACTCATAGGTATACAGCAAAGAGAAATAAAAACATATGTCCATACAAAAACTTGTACATGACTGTTCATAGCCGCATTACTCATAATAGCTCAAAAGTGGAAACAACCTAAACGCCCATCAGCTGATGAACAGGTAAGTGATGTGTGGTCTATCCATACAATAGAACATTATTTGGCAATATGAAGGAATGAAAACTGCTATATGCCACAAGGATGAACCTCGAAAACATTATGCTAAGTGAAAGAAGCCAGGCACAAAAGGCTACACATATCATATATTCCATTTATATGAAATACCCAGACTAGGCCAATCTATAGAAACACAAAATAGAGTAGTGGTAGCCTAGGGCTGAGGGAGGGGTTGGGAGGAAAGGGGAAGTGACTGCTGATGAGTACAAGATTTCTTTTTAGGGTGATGAAATGTTCTAAAATTGACCATGGTGATGGTTACACAACCCTGTTAATATACTAAAAACCAGTGAACTGTACATTTTAAATTGGTGAATTCTATGGTATATGAATTACATGTCAATAAAACTGTCACTTTTTTTTTTCTTGGAGACAGAGTCTGGCTCTGTTGCGTCAGTGTAGCTCACAGCAACCTCTAACTCCTGGGCCCAAGCCATCCTCCTGCCTCAGCCTCCCGGGTAGCTGGGACTACAGGCACACGCCACCAAGCCCAGCTAATTTTTTTTTCTATTTTTAGTTGTTTGGCTAATTTTTTTTCTATTTACAGTAGAAACAGGGTCTCAATCTTGCTCGGGCTGGTCTCGAACTCCCGAGCTCAAGCAATCCTCCCGCCTTGGCCTCCCAGAGTGCTAGGATTACAGGCGTGAGCCACTGCGCCCGGCCAGAAAACTGTCACTCTTAAAGGAAATATAAGGCAGTAAATTGTGGATTAGACTAAGAAAAAAATCACAATGTTGAAATGGAAGACTAGCCCAAGGCTCTTCATCAGAACAGAGGAAAAGAACAAAGATCAACATGGAAAGATGATTAATAGATCATAGAAATTAGAATAGTTTCAAAACTTGAAAGATAAAGAAGGAAATCCACAAGAATCTAGGAAAATAATCAGATTAACTTCAAAGGAAGAAAAAAAACAAAACTGGGGCAGCCACAAGCTTCTCTGCAAAACCAAATGTTAGAGCCACATCTATATAACTTGGAGGAAAGACAAGCCCGTAACCTGCCTCAGACAGCTGCTGTTTGCATGAGAAATAAATCAAAGGCCAGAGGTTTCCCCTTAACTCCCACCAGCCACAAAATGGGTGAAATAAGCTACAAAATGGACTATAAAAACTGCTTACTTTTTTTGAAAGAGATCATCAATTCTTGAAGGAGAGAAAAAACAGATTAAAAATAAAACCATGATGCTGTACTCTGCCCAATTACACTGATGGAAAAACCGAGCGGAAAAGAAACAGACAGAAATAACACACCCTTATCTTTCCCAACAGAGAGTCGAGAATTATTTTCCTGTTACAGCATTAACTTTGATAAGTATATTTTAATTATTCCTCTATTTATGTGCATTCTGCTTAAGAATGTCTTTGAAAAGCTTTAAGGTAATGACTATTGGAATAAAAACGTTGCCTCCTTTCTAAATCACAGAAAAGATAATGTCTACATACAAAAGTTGGAGTAAAGATAAAAGTATAAGGCGTAAAAAACAAGGTCAAACACACCGACATTAATAATAATGATAATAAATATAAATGGGCCAGGTACAGTGGCTCACACCTATAATCCCAGCACTTTGGGAAGCAGAATGCAGGAGGATCACTTGAGGTCAATAGTTTCAGCCCAGCTGGGCAACAAAGCAAGACCCCACCTCTACAAAATAATTTAAAAATTAGCCAAGTGTGGTGGCGAGTGCTTCTAATCCCAGCTACTCAGGAGGCTGAGGCAGGAGGATGGCTTGAGCCCAGGAGTCTGGGGTTGCAGTGAGCTATGAGGATGCCGCTGCACTCTAGCCCAGGCAACAGAATGAGACCTTGCCTTAAAAAAAAAAAGTAAATGGTTTCGGATCCCTCAATGAAAAAAGCTCTCAGGCTAGTCTAAAAAATAAACCAAAATAACCTGAAGGATGGAAATATTTGAAACTCGGACTTAGGGGGGGAGGGGAGGGGCAAGGGCAACATATGTAACCTAAACATCTGTACCCCTATAATATGCTGAAATAAAAAAAAAATATGCTCCTTTCATCTAAAGAAAATGATACCAAAAGGTAAAAAGGATAAAAGTAAAAGGGAGGCAATATAACAAAAAAAAAATGGACGGAAAGCAGGGATGGTAAATCAAAACCACAAGATACCACCTCACACTCATTAGGATGGCTACTATCAAAAAAATAGAAAATAACAAGTGTTGGCAAGGATGTGGAGAAAGTGGAACCCTTGTGCTCTGTTGGTAGGAATGTAAAATGAGGCAGCTGCTGTGGAAAACAGTACAGAAGTTCCTCAAAAAAATAAAAATAGAATTACCATATGATGTAGCAATTCTACTTCTATGTATGTAACAAAAATAACTGAATTGAAAGCAGGGTCTCAAAGAGATGTTTGCACACCCATGCTCATGGCAGCATTATTCACAACAGCTAAAGCGTGGAAGCACCCAGCTGTCCACTGGCTGATGAATGGATAAGCAAGGTGTGGTGTGTACACAATAGAATCTTACTCTGCCTGAAAAAGGAAGGAAATTTTTTTTTTTTTTTTGAGACAGGATGTCACTCTTTTGCCTGGACTAGAGTGCAGCGGTGTCATCATAACTCACTGCAACCCCAAACTCCTGGGCTCAAGTGATCCTCCTGCCTCAGCCTCCCAAGTAGCTGGGACTACTGGTGCATGCCACCATGCCTGGCTTGAGTTATTATTTATTTAATAATAGGTATACGGTTTCTGTTTTACAAGATGAAAAGAGTTCTGGAGATGGATGGTACTGATGCTTGTACACTGTGAGTGTACTTAATACTACTGAAATGTATTCTTAAAAATGGTTAAGATGGTAAATTTTATGTTATGTGTATTTTACCATAATAAAAAAATTAGAAAAAGAAAACCAGGGATATTCAAGTTAGTCAAAGTATAAATCCATGTAAAAGGCATTTCACATTGAAACAGGAACTATCCAAAACAAAGACCGAGTCATGATGGAGCAACTGGTGACAGATTTGTTCTGGCCCCAACACAAACAACTAAAAAAAAGTTGTTTTTAAAATATATATGCAAACTGTTTTTATTTATTGTTTCTTTCTTTCTTTCTTTCTTTTTTTTTAAAGGGGTTGGGGGTTGGGGGTTGTGAGGAGGGGTGCTCAGTTTTCTTGCTTTTTTTTTTGTTGAGACAGAGTCTCACTCTGTTGCCCTGGGTAGAGTACAGTGGCATCATCATAGCTCACTGCAACCTCCAACTCCTGGGCTCTAAGTGATCCTTCTGCCTCAGCCTCCCTTGTAGCTGGGACTATAGACATGCACCACAACGGCCAAGTGGGTTTTTTTTCCCCCTTCTCTTTGGTAGACAGGTCTCACTCTTGCTCAGGCTAGTCTCGAACTCCTGAGCTCAAGTGATCCTCCCACCTTGGCCTCCCAGACTGGTAGGATTACAGGCGTGATCCACAGCGCTGGCCCCAAAACTGTTTTTTGACACTAGATGACGAGCAGAGCAGGACTGTGATGTTTGAGAGAAGGGAAACAAAGTGAGCCTAAGAGTGCCCCAGCTTACTGCCCAGAAGCACTTCCCGGACTGCAAAGCAGAACATAAGGAAGAAAGACATGAAGATTAAAAAAAAAAAGAACAAAATTGAATTCCTAGAGCTTAAAACACAACATCTGAAATGAAAAGTTTACTGGATAGATTTCACAAAAGTGTATAAGTAAAGATAAGTGAACTTGAAGATTAAAGACATAGCAATAGAAACTCTATAAACTAAAGCTCAGAAACAAACAAAAAAAAAGCCTAAGGAAAAAATGAACAGAAGAAAAAAAAAAGAAAGGGCAAGAAAAAAAAAAAGTTCAATGACCTGTGGGATAATACCAAGTGTTCTAACATATACATAGTTGGAATTCAGGGTAGGAGAGGAGGTGGCAGAAAAGATATTTTAAAAAATAGGCTGGGCGTGATTGCTCCCACCTGTAATCCTAGCACTCTGGGAGACCAAGGTGGGAGGACCACTTGAGGTCAGGAGTTCCAGACCAGCCTTGGCAAGAGCGAGATCCTGTCTCTACTAAAAGTAGAAAGAAATTAGCCAGACAACTAAGAATAGAAAAAATTAGCCAGGCATGGTGGCGCTTGCCTATAGTCCCAGCTACTCAGGAGGCTGAGTGAGGCAGGAGGATTGCTTGAGCCCAGGAGTTTGAGGTTGCTGTGAGCTAGGCTGATGCCATGGCACTCTAGCCCAGGCAACAGAGTGAGACTCTATGTCAAAGAAAAAAAAAAAGAAAAGAAATTAAAAATATTACTCAGTGAACTGACAAATGATATGAAAGTGAAACAGCCTTATTGATAATTTAGAGAAAGTGTGAGTGGTCTAGATAGAAGATCAAACAAGGCAAACATTCCTTTAAGCCAAAGCCTAATCTAGAGCAAGGCCCTAACTCTATTCAATTCTCTGAAGGCTGAGAGAGGTAAAGGAAGCTGCAGAAGAAAAGTTTGAAGCTAGTAAAGGTTAGTTCATTGGCCATTCCAAAAATCCTAGGGCCCTTAAGAATTATGCTAAATCTCCTCTGCCTATGCTTTTTTTTTTTCTTTTTTTGAGACAGAGTCTCACTCTGTTGCCCTGGCTAAAGTGAGTGCCATGGCATTAGCCTAGCTCACAGCAACCTCAAACTCCTGGGCTCAGGCGATCCTACTGCCTCAGCCTCCCAAGTAGCTGGGACTACAGGCATGTGCCACCATGCCGGCTAATTTTTTCTATATAGTTTTAGTTGTCCAATTAATTTCTTTCTATTTTTAGTGGAGACGGGGTCTTGCTCTTGCTCAGGCTGGTCTCGAACTCCTGAGCTCAAACAATCCGCCCGCCTCGACCTCCCAGAGTGCTAGGATTACAGGTGTGAGCCACCACAACCGGCCATGCCTATGCTTTATAAATGGAACAAAAAAGTCCAGATTACAGCACATCTATTTATAGCATGGTTTACTGAATATTTTAAGTCCACTATTGAGACCTACTACTCAGAAAAAAAGATTCCTTTCAACATATCACTACTCATTGACAATGTACCTGGTTACCCAAGAGTGCTGATGGAGATGTGCAAGGAGATGAATGTTGTTTCCACGCCTGCTAACACAACATCCATTCTGCATCCCTGCATCAAGGAGTCTTATTGTTTAAGAAATACAAGGGCTGGCCGGGCGCGGTGGCTCACACCTGTAATCGTAGCACTCTGGGAGGCCGAGGCGGGTGGATTGTTTGAGCTCAGGAGTTCAAGACCAGCCTGAGCAAGAGCGAGAGTCTCTACTAAAAAAAAATAGAAAGAAATTATCTGGACAACTAAAAATACATAGAAAAAATTAGCCGGGCATGGTGGCACATGCCTGTAGTCCCAGCTACTCAGGAGGCTGAGGCAGGAGGATCACTTGAGCCCAGGAGTTTGAGGTTGCTGTGAGCTAGGCTAATGCCACGGCACTCACTCTAGCCAGGGCAACAAAGTGAGACTCTGTCTCAAAAAAAAAAGAAATACAAGGGCTATAGTTGCCATAGATAGTGATTCCTCTGATGGATCTGGGCAAAGTAAATTGAAAACCTTCTGGAAAGGACATGCCATTCTAGATGCCATTAATAACATTTGTGATTCATGGGAGGAGGTCAAAATATCAACATTAACAGAAGTTTGGAAGATGTTGATTCCAACCCTCATGGATGAAACTTTGAGGGGTTCAAGACTTTTGTGGAGGTAGTAACTGCAGATGTGGTGGAAACAGCAAGAGAAATAAAAGTAGAAGTGGAGCCTGAAGATGTGACTAAATTGCTGCAATATCAGGATAAAACTTTAACAGATGAGGAGTTGCTCCTCATGGATGATAAAGCGGCAGCAAGATTTGAGAGGACTGACTCTAATTGTGAAAGAAGTTCTACTGTGGATAAAATGCTATCATATAGCATCACATACTACAGAGAAATCTTTTGTGAAAGGAAGAGTCAGTCAATGCGGCAAACTATATTGTCTTACTTTAAGAAATTGCCAGCCACCCCAACCTTTAGCAACCACCACCCTGATCAGTCAGCAGCCATCAACATTGAGGCAAGACCCTCCACCAGCAAAAAGATTACAACTCGCTGAAGGCTCATTTATCGCTAGTATTTTTCAGCAATAAAGTAAGGTATGTACATTTTTTTAGACATGATTCTATTGCACACTTAACAGATTACAGTTTAGTGTAACTTTCTTTCTTTTTTTTTTTGGAGACAGGGTCTCACTCTGTCACCCAGGCTAGAGTGCAGTGGTATCATCATAACTCACTGCAACGTCAAACTCCTGGGCTCAAGCAACCCTTTTGCCTCAACCTCCCAAGTAGCTGAGACTACAGATGTACGCACCCATGCTTGGCTGATTTTTCTATTTTTTATAGAGACAGGGTCTCGGTCTTGTTCAGGCTGGTCTCGAATTCCTGACCTCAAGCAATACTATGCCTTAGCCTCCCAAAGTGCTAGGATTAGAGGTATGACCCACAGCGCCCAGCCAAATATAACTTTTATACACAATGGGGAAACCCAAAAATTCATGTGACTCACTTGATTGCAATATTTGCTTTATTATGGTGGTCTGGAACCGAACTTGCAGTATTTCTGAGGTATGGCTGTATTGATTTATGATGATCAATTAGGCAAAAAAATAAGGACACCAAAAATTTGAATGATATAATTAAAGAAGTTGAAATTAAGGAGATACACATGAAAGCCTCTTCTTACGGAAATCTTCAACCATACAGAAAAGTAAAAGATAACAATACAATGGCCAGCCGGTGGCTGGTGCCTGTAATCCTAGCACTCTGGGAGGCTAAGGCAGGTGGATCATTTGAGCTCAGGAGTTCGAGACCAGCCTGAGCAAGAGCAAGACCCTGTCTCTAAAATAAAAATTTAAAAAAACCCCAAAAAACAGTACAATGAACCTACATACCCATCTCTTAGCCAATCATATTGACAACACACAGCAGATCTTGTTTCAACTAAACCTACACCTGCTTCCCCACTCCCCAGCCAGCGGGACTCCTTTGAAGAAAATGCTGACATGACTTAAGGATGGAGACATGAATAGAAAGTGACAAAATGGGTGTAGTAAAGGTTGATGGTAGAATTTGGAGGGTGGGGGTACAGGCACACACTAAGGTGACCCCGAGGAGTCAAGCTCTTATGTAATCCCTTCCCCTTGAGTACAGGCAGAATCTGTGACTTGCTTCTAACCAACAGACTATGGCAAAGGTGAGGGGAAGTCAAGCTCATGATCATGTTGTGTCATTAAGATTCTGTTTTACCAAATCAGAAAGAGAGGGATTCTCCCTTATTAGCTTTGAAGAAATACACTGCCAAGTAGGGAGAGGAACTCACAGGGCAAGGAACTATGAGTGGCCCCTAGGAGCTGAGAACATCCCCAGAGGACAGCTAGGAAGAAAATAGGACCTTACTCCTACAACCATATGGAGATGAATCCTAACATGGGCTTGGAAGAGGACCCGAGCCTCAGACAAGACAGACGCCCTGGCCAACACCTTGACTGTAGCCTAATAAACCCTGAGTGGAGAACCCAGTCATGCCTTGCCAGGCTCCTGACCTGCAGCAACTGTGAGATTGTAAATGAGTGCTGTTTGAAGCCACTAAATTTGGGGTAATTTGTTATGCAGCATAGGAAACTAATGGAGTCTATTAGCCTATACAAGTCTTTCAACTCTGTCATATGTTTGAAACTTTTCATAGCAAAATATTGGTGAGCAACAAAAATGACTCAAGAATATATTTTTTAAAAATAGACCAAGGAATAGGCTAGGTGCAGCAGCTCATGCCTGTAATCCTAGCACTCTGGGAGGCCGAGGCAGGAGGATGGCTTGAGCTCAGGAGTTCGAGACCAGCCTGGGCAAGAGACCCAGCTACTCAGGAGGCTGAGGCAGGAAGACTGCTTGAACCCAGGAGTTTGAGATTGTAGTGAGCTATGATGCCACTGCACTCTAGCCCAGGCGACAGAGCAAGACTCTGTCTCAAAAACAGAAAAAAAAAAATCAAACACCTCTACAAAAACAAGGACACAA
>RJWJ010048954.1:0-10413 GCA_004363605.1 Indri indri | reverse complement strand
CCAGGGCAGTCCCGCAGAAATGTGCCGGCCAAGGACTTAAAGTGGGAAGAAAACGTACAACTGAGAGCCGCTGTCTGGCATTTTCCTTGTTACTGTGTGTTGTGCATTGTCACCTGGCTCAGCTCCTGCCCGGGGAGTGGCTAGAGTGTGGACCATACCTGGTTTCGGAAGACCCCGCTGTAGAAGGAGACAGGTGAGTTCTTTGTTTCCACCTCGAAGCACAGCCAGGTGTCGTTCCGGTGAGAGAGGATGGGTCTGTTGTTAAAGTGGTAGTTGAATGTTTTTGGATACATTCGCTGCATCGGGTCTCTGAAGGCACAAGACAGAAACACAGAGTGTCCTTGGAGTCCCTGCAGTCCCAAGGCCATTGAACTCAGCTCCTTGCACCCCGTGGGCACTGGCCCTGCCCCAGCCCTGCACAGCCCTGCACAGCCCTGCGCCTCTGCAGCCTTCCCAGGCAGGAAGCCTGGGGGGAGAGGAAGAGGGGTGCTCGCAAGGGCAGCAGGTGGGGGTGACCTCTCCCCGCTCTGGCTCCAGCTCTGGTCCTTCCGGTGGGACACGCCCCACGCTCCCCACATTTCTGCTCACCCCTCCCTCTAATCATTAGAAATAAGCAAAGGAGGATAAAACTCCACACCAAAATAGTAGCTTTTACCATTTCAGCTCGTTCATTCCTGACTTTTCACCTGCGCCTGTTACTTTTGTGTGTGCACAGGCCCGGGCTACTGTTCTACCTGCCGCATGTACGTGAGCTCCTGTAATCCCGCCCGAAGCCTGGGGGGCTGTCCCCATTTTACAGATGAGATGCCAGAGGGGTGTGGTCACCTGCCCAGGTCACAGAGCTGGTGAGTGACGGGGCTGGGTCCCCTGGCCAGGCCAGGCTGAGTCCAGCTGCTGCATCTCGCGGCCCGCGGGGGTGTGGGCTCCTGCACCTGCACTCCTTACACCAGAGTTTCAGATATGAGCATTTCTCCTGATCGTTACGCTTTTTGCCATTCCCAAAGGTGAAGCGCGGTCACGGGGGGCTGCACGGGTTTGGGGCCGTCTGCACCACTCCTCAGCTCCCAGCGCAGACCTCCCTGGAAAGGCGGTTTAGCCTCTCCCCTCAAAGAGCTGTTCCCTCCTCCCACCCTGCCCTAAGCCTTGGTGTTGACACGGTGTGAACAGTCCACAAGTCAGCAAGGGGTGTGAACGGAATTAATTCCCACGTGCTTCAGTGATCCTCTGGTGTGGCTCTCACTGCTGAGGGAGCTCAGGAATGGCGGGAAGTGTCTGGGGAAGTGGCCCTGGGGGGGCAGGGCCACCTGGCCTTGGCTTCCAGTGAGGCTCAGCGGGGAGCAGGGCGGGGGCGGGGCGGGCCAGGGCAGAAGCAGCAGTGGGGGCGTCCCCAGACCAGGCAAAGGCCCTCCGCGGGGTGGGTGCTGCAGGGGAGCCAGTGAGAGTGAGCCAGTGTCTGGACTGGGCTGGGGGAGGTCAGGAGCGGCACAGCAGAGGCCCCAGGGGCAGAGAGACGGGGTACCTGATCGGTGGAGTCATCCTTCAGGCTTCTGGGCTGGCTTGTGCCTGCCTTGCTCTTTGTCTGGGGCAATAGGTTTCCATTTCCTGGTTATGGGTCCCTGGTGGTAGGAAGTCCCTCCCTAAAGTGACCTCCCAGGTATCTGTGGGTGGTGGCTCCACCCTCTTCCTGGAGAGGCACTGGAGTGGGAGGTCCCGGGGGTGGTCTGGCCTCCTCAGGCTGCTTCCCATTTTCTCTGCGTTCCGCTGGCCTGGCAGAGGGCCTTCTGATAGAGACTGTCCCCCCACCACCACCTTCCCCAGGTGCAGCCGGACACAGAGGGGTTGCAAAGGGAAAGAAAATGTCATTCAAGCTCCAGAGAATGAGATGGCCTTCAGTTTGCATCCAGAAAGCCGTCCTGTCATCTTCACACATATCAAACATCCCTCAGATAATAATAAACTAGAGCCTCTGTGAAAGTTCGGTCCTAAGGGGGGAGGATTTGGAACAGTCTCCAGTCACCAGAGTCCCTGCAGAGTCTAGGTGTCACACGAATGCGTCCCACATGAACCTTGCCCAGACTTGCTCCTTAAAATGTATCTAGTTTTCGCTTGCAGGGCTTTAGTTCTGGATCAGTTCCCATTTAATAATGGGAAAGTTGGATTGGAGGAAGCTGGAAGAATTTAGGACCTAGTCTAGCCCATAGGTGTTAAGATAAGAAGGACTAAAAAATAATTTAGAGTTACAATCTAATAACGGGCATATTGTAGCTTTTTAAAAAAAAAAAATAATAAGGGTTTTTTTTCCATATTGATCATAAAGGAATCTCAGATTTAAAAACTTCTTGAGGCTCGGAAGCCAAACCAAGGCAGACTTTAGTTTACTGACAGTCTCCAGGTTCCTGTCCTGCCAGCAAGTGACAGTGTTTGGTTACTTACTGTAAGGCTGGGAACCCCTGAAGTCACGCATTTTATGTAACTTTCAAATATGACGGTTTAGTCCAAGCCTTGGTATATAAACAGTGTTTTCAATTGCATTTTGTTGTAAAAAGGGAGCAAGTTTGTATTGGACTTTTGCAAATAATCGTATCACTGTAAGAATACTCACAATTAGTTTCCGAATTCTTGGAGGACTTAAGAAAAAAATGATGTTATCTAGGTTGACAGGAGCATATTTTAGCAAATTCCTGTAAATTATAAATAGCTTAAGAGAGAGAATTTCCTTAAATCTAAAAGACAAAACGTTTGAGTAATAAACCAACAATGTTTCAAATAAAAATCATAATAAACATTGTCTTTATTTACTCTCATGTAATCGATTTTCCTTTTGTTTGATCTCCATTAGTAATTTCATGAGTCCATCCATTTTTGGGGTTTTGGGGTTTTTTTTTTCTTTTTTTTTTTTTTTTATCTCTGTTGCCCAGACAAGAGTGCAGTGGCGTCATCTAGCTCACTTCAGCCTCAGACTCCTAGGCTCATCAGCCTCCCGAGTAGCTGGGACTACAGTCCACCAGTTTTTACTTAGAGTTCTGGAAAGTTTTATTCATTCCATTGATGTTCATGTTATTACAAACCTGTGTTTAAGAGTACTTACTGGAGTCTTTTCCACGAGCCTGAAACTGTAAATGTTTTAGAAAAGAATTTCAAACAATGACTGTGGAAGACAAAATCTTAGAACAGCCATGGTAAAAATCTGATGAAAGTTTAGAGTTGCCAAGGAAATTTAGTTATTTTTATTACATATAGTATTTTAAGATAACAACCAGAGTTATGACTGACAACATATTAGATTGTAATAAATTGATATACATTTTGAAACATTTATATCAACGATATATCCATAAATGCAACTTGTCAACCCAAATGAGAGACTGAGGCAAAGGTCTCAGTCAACTGAGGTTTATGAAGCTGCAGCTCGCGGGCATACCAGGAAAACACAAGTCCGGAAAACGCAAGTCAGAGAGTCATCTGCGTTCCGTGCTCCGAGACAAAGGTTTCGGGGCTCAGTGTTTATACCGTGGAGAATGCACATGAGGAAAAGGGGATAGGCAGTGAGGCAAATGGTTATATTCTCATGATTTTAATTAGCGCCCAATGAAAGTATGCTATTCACGAGACAAGGTGAGCATTTGAAGAAGTAAAGGAAAAGTTAATTCTGGAGACATCTCAGGGCCTGGTAGAGGAATGGTTCATCTCATCCTGTCTTTGTTCTACACCTCATAATCTCCGTTGTCAGTGTGAAATTTCACAGACTTTAGTTCTGTGGATAAACGGTCAGACTTAGGTTGCAGACCTAAGGTGACAATTGACACAGCATTATTTATGGGAGGATGTACATTGTGGAAGTTTTAGAAGCTAAGCAAAGAATTTATTAATGCTTATCAACAATTCGTAAGGGCAGCCATCTGCAGAAGCATGAGGGGTTTTGTTTTTTGTAGGGCTCTAGTTAATGTGCAACATTTTAACACAAGATTGGGGAGCAACAAACATGCATTTGGAAAATGGGTGTTGGGTGACTCAGGCTCCAGAGTCATTCCCTTTGGCGTAATGAGTTTGGGTGGTCCTGATAATTTTTGTTTTCTTTTACGACTAAAAGATCTGGTATTATTTGTCATTTGACAATGTTTTTATGCAATTTACCAAATAAGCCTAATCATTTAATATTAATAGCTCTGTAAGATGGTAGATAAATCTTTTGATGCCTTTAGGTCCAACTGGAGAATCCCAAAGTTAATTTCAAGTTAAAGAGATTTAAATTAGAATTTGATTTGGGGTATGTTTTTCATGTGCTAAGAGGCTCAAAACACTCGGTCAAAACAGAATCATAGGACACTGTAAAATAATAGTCATTTATTTAACCAGAGTGATAATCAAAAAACTTCAAAAAAAAAATACAGAATGGATGTAAAGATCTTAACCTTTTTAAAGCTCACTTTTTTAAAGTAGTCAAAAACCTAATAAAAGCAACACAAAATTTTCTCGATAAAACATAAAATCTGTTTCCTAGTGTTAGGGTGCAGACTCACTAGGAGGAGCGCATGGCACGGGTTGGAGAGAGTTCTCACACAGTGGTTAGGATATACAGAAGTAAAGGTTTGTTTCTGTAGAAAGAAAGAAAGAGAGAGAGAGAGAGAGAGAAAAGGGAGGAGTGGCCACAGCACACAGAGGAAGAAGTGAAAATGCCGGGTAATTGAGGAAAAGTGGCTGGTGCTTTTAAAATGTAAAAATGGCTTTTTTTCCCTCTGGTTTAGCAGGTTGATAACAGAAACAGTGGCGAAGCTGTTGCAGGTGTCCTTTCCGGCTTATCTGAGTCCTTAAAATCTGTCTGGGGAGAGTTGAGGCAGAGAGCTGGAGTGGAGAGATCGCACCCCTACTGTCTGCTTAGGGCCCTTCAAGGCTATGAAAATGAAACTCTTAGAGATAACGAATGAGGCCACTTGTGTTTTAATTAAAACAAAACAAAGGTGGTCGTTGTGTTGTGAGTTTCTTCTTCAATGGCGCAATTATGTGCTGTGAGTTGATTTCCCTTACTTTCTGTTTGAGAGTTTATTTTTCTCTGTTCAATAGCTTATTAGTAAGACGAACTTTGACTTAGTCCAGCTGCCAAAAGACTAAAGAAAAACCTCTGCGGTGTGATTGTTTCTCCTTACGGGATGATCATTTAGATAATCTGGAGGTCAGATCTGATCAAAAGGGTACTGTAATTAGACGCGGGAAGAATGTGTCCAGGGTTATAAGTGGACAATATATTATGTAGGAATGTAAACCTGAAAACTAGCGCGTTAAGCAGGGGAATACATGGCTTTTAGTAAAGTCATAGGATATTCCCTGGTTACATGGAACAGTTCAGACATACCAAAAAAAGCCAAGAGGACGGAATCAAGTTATACTAAAGAAAAACATTGCTATTTTTTTAGGCCCTTAAGATAAACATGTTAATGTCAGGCAGAGTTAGAATCAGAGAAAAAAAGTTCTAGGAGCTGATGAATAAGTTGAAGGAGAATGTCACCATCCCAGGCCTCACAGGGAGAAAACCTGGCGGCAATGATATGCAATCCGGGGTAGCGAGATACAGCAAAAGCTGAACTTCTGAGATATGAATTTAAGAAATTTCAAAAGCAAAATTCTACCTCGAGAAATGAAATTATCATTTTAAATGAAGAGGACATCTTTAACCTGAACCTAGTGAAATTATATAGATCTCAGGAATAAGATGACAGTTAAAGAAAGAGATTTGATTTTTAATTATAAATTGGAATTAAAATTAAAAATCAAATGAAATTAAAAATTAAAAATCAAAACCACTTGCAATTTTGTTAAGAAGAGATCAATAATTCAAGAAAACCATGTTGTTTTAAATATAAGTGACCAGACTCTAATCCTGTGTCAGTGTGACCCTGACACAATATTTAATTTTTAGAAAAACACAGTTTTAAAAAAATCTTATCCAACAGGATCACAAGTAAAACTTTCTTTATTAAGCCCATCTTTTATAAATTTTTTTTCTTTTGAGACAGAGTCTTGTACTGTCTCCCCGGCCAGAGTGCGGTGATATCATCATAGCTCACAACAACCTCAAACTCCTGGGCTGGAGAGATCCTCCTGCCTCAGCCTCCTGAGTAGCTGGGACTACAGGTGGGCACCAGCGTGCCTGGCTCATTTTTCTATTTTTTGTAGAGATGGGTCTTGCTCTTGCTCAGGCTGATCTTGAAGTCCAGGCCTCAAGCTATTGAACCTCCTGCTTTGGCCTCCCAGAGTGCTAGGATGTTAGGCATCAGCCACCTCACCTGGCCTATCAATCTTTTTTGACTTATTTAGACCTCTAATCATTTTCCCAAGCCCCAAGTCTTAGTCCTATAAAATTTTTTTCGAAATTTTGGAAAAATAATTATTTTGTCTTAGGATACAAATTTATCATGGAAGATTCTTTTTATACAAAATTTTTTAAAATTTATATTTTGATTAATAGATCCAAGTACATGTTCTCTTTTACAATATTTAAGAAGCCAAGAATGAACTTATATTTATTTAGCAATTCGTTCCAGGTTTTTAAAAATCTTGTTTGAATATGACCTAGATATTCCATTCATGAGTATCTATTAATTTTAAGAGTACGTGAACTGTTCATTTGTATGTTAGGGTGTGAATTCGTATGTGGGATGAGAAAGATTTTTCACACAAAGATTTGGATCTTAAGAAATAAAAAGTATATTTTAGAGAGAGAGAGAGAAAAGTGAGGCAACATTGGAAAGGAAGACAACAGGAGCTGCCTGCTCTGAGGCCGGGTGGCTGGGAGTTTTTATAGGGAAAAAGGACAAAGAAACAGTTAATGTTGCAAACTGATAACTGGAGATGGCTGAAGAGGCTATTTCTGCTTTATTTCTTTTTTTCCTTCTCTGTAAGGCCGGCTTGTCAGGGTCATTGAAAGTGGCCCTGGCAGGAGCCGAGGCAGAGAGCTTGTGCCCCTGCCCTCCACGGCTGGGAAACGAACTCTTAGAGACAGCAAGTTAGGCCCAAAGACAACCCAGGTGTCGGATGAAACAAAACAAAGGGCAGTTGTGCTGCGAGGTTTTCTTCAAAGGGGCGATTATGTGTTGGGATTTTATTCCTCTTACTTTCTGTTTGATAGTTTATTTTCCTCTGTTAGGTTATTAGTAAGGCCATCTTTCAGTAAGTGTTTATTTTATTTATGATTACCTCATTCTTTTTTTATTTTAACAATGACACCTAGGTTACTTATGAAAATTAAGATGTTAGACGGAGCTAGTCATTAATTCAAATTTCTTTTAATTAACCAATTTCATAATCTGTTAATATCAAATGTTTCCCTAGATACCAACCCTAAAGTTAAAAACATGGGTACCTTACCAACAACTCAGAACTAACACAACTGCTTGCATTAAATCAATAATATTAATCTTACTTATTAAAGAATTACAAAACAAAGATCATTTTGTTTTAAGCTGAGTTTATAGCATTTGACCTTAAACCATCTAGTGGAATTAAATATAAACTATCTCAGTAAATCAAGGCAAAAATGCACGTTGATAAGTTTCTTTTTAGACAGAGTCTCCCTCTGCTGCCCAGGCTACAGGGTGGTGGCGTCAGCCCAACTCACAGCAACCTCAAACTCCTGGGCTCAAGCCATCCTCCTGCCTCAGCCTCCACAGTAGCTGGGACTACAGATGCATGTCACCACACCTGGCTAATTTTTTCTATTAGTAGAGACAGGGTCTCGCTCTTGCTCAGGCTGATCTCAAACTCCTGACTTGAAGTGATCCTCCTCGGCCTCCCAGAGTGCTGGGATTACAGGCATGAGCCATTGTGCCTGGCCTGGAATAACATTTTTTAAGGGACTTCTGGCTGACTACACCGGATTTTATTATTATATGTAGACACAACAGAATACATAGTACATGTACATACACATGAACACATCGAAACACATATACATACACATAAAGATCTTATAGCTTTTATTTTAGAATTTTAGCCATGAGAGAGTAAAACTGATGACCTACCAGTTTATAAAAAAGTTGTATCCAAAATATCTTTCCAACAAAATGGGATAAGGCTAAACTTTAAGTATTTATTTTTTTTAAGGAGGCAATCTTATAAAGGCTGCGAACCAAATTTTGGGTAAAGCACTTTGAAGCAGCTACCAATATACTGGATTGGAAAAAGAATAGTTAACTGTGAAAATGTGATTAAACTATGTGAAGAGGACCAAAAGATAAGAATCTAGCAAGTTCTGTGTAGCATTTTCTTAGACTCAGTTCTTTGTCCTTGAAGCTAAGCATGTTGTCATTCCTCTGTGCAGAGAGGGTGTCTGTCCACGGGAATTTCATCTTTTGTTTTTAAGAAACAGCATGAAGTTCAATATGATTTTTTTGTATCTGCTGGTTTTTAAGTTTTTTTACTTTAACAGTATGCCAGAAGAGCTGTTTAGACAAGGTAAAGAAACATGAGGAATTTTAAGACCAGGAGCAAAAAGCTCCAGAGAGGTAAACCTTTCAGCAGTTAGCTTTGCCACAGTATTTCATACCAAGGCAATCTTTGAATCCTGAATGTTTTATCTTTTTTTGTTTGTTTGTTTTTCTTAAACAGAGACAAGGTCTCACTCTGTCACCCAGACTGGAGTGCCCTGGTACAATCAAAATTCACTGCAGCCTCAAACTCCTGGGCTCAGGCGATCCTCTTGCCTCAGCCTCCCGAGTAGAGTAGCTGGGACTACAAGCACGCCTGGCTAGTTTAAACATCTTTTCTAGAGATAAGGTCTGGCTATGTTGCCCAGGCTGAAATCCAAGTCCTGCCTTCAATGGATTCTCTGCTGTTGGCCTCCCAAAATGTGGGTATCAGTGAAAGCTTTCATTTTGGCTTTGTTAGCCTCAAGACATCAATGAGATATGTGCAGATTATTTGAAGTAAATGATTTTATAGCCATAGTCTCTTACTTTAGTTTTAAGACCAACAGATTGAATGATGGATCCCTATAATGTTTGAACATGGTACAGGCTGGAGTTCCAGAAAATACCTTGACATGCCTTTGAACTTTGCAAGCTCATTTGTAACTAAATTTGTCTAGGTGATTTAGTTTACTGGGGAAAACACCAAGGCCAATTAGAAGCAAGTGCTGAATGTGCAAAGGCCAAACAAACACATGCACTAATAAAGGAAGCCCATCATTATCAGGAATACAATGCCTTCTCCAAAGAGGGGAACCATCCTTCCGTCATCCAACCTCAGGGCACAAACCACCCAGCTGCTGTCAACAGGAGGAAAACAGCCCTGTCCAACAGGGGAGCTCCCAAACAGGAGTGGGAAAGACCACTCTCCAGTCCCGTCCCAAATAAAACAGAACACAGTACAAGTTTGGGAATTCCGTCCAAGGGACACTCAGGAGCGGGAAGGGGCGACCAGCCTGGGAACCTCATGCCAAGTCCCGGGGGCTTGAGATTCTCCCTGAGGGGAATCAGCTTTGGACTCAGCATCTGATACCTTGGGGAGGTCAAAATGAAGAGAAGAATCACAGTTGAGGGGGTACACTCAGAAAAAAGAGAAGTTGGGCGTTCTATAAAAAAAGGAGGTGTTAGCTCTTGCTCTTGGAGAAGGTTCCCTAGCACCAGTCAGGGTGTGAGGAGCTGGCAGGGGCCGCTGCTGAGCACAGTGGTGGGCGAGTCAGTCCTAGGGCAGCGGCAGCGCCTCTCAGAAGCTGGAAAGAAACTGGCTTCAGGGTCTGACAAGCAGCTTCAGCAGTCAGGCATGCACACAGTCACATTTCCGGAGCAAAGTTCTGTACCCAGGGCTTCTTCCTGCTGGCTTCTGCACTGTCCCAGTTGGGTATGACAAGGACGACCCAATTCTCAGGATCAACTTGTACAAAGGATGTTTCTCAGAGCTTGTGAGTTTCACCCTCATATACACTCCCGCCCATCCACGTGCAGCTAATGACGAGCTCGGTGAGTGTGGCCTGTTGGAAGGAGCCAGGTCAGGGGCTCCCGGGCTCGGGGGGTGGAAGTCAGTCCAGAGGCAGAGACAGCCAGTGACAGGAAGGGCCCCGGAGAGCAGGGAGGAGGCCTTGGGGTGGGGGCAGCACCAAGGGGTGCCCGGGCCGAGGGCAGGAGGAGGACAGCAGGGCCAGGCCGCAGTGCGTCTGGGCAGGGAACAAGGGAAGGCCGGAGGGGAAGCGCAGAGGCCAGGGAGACAGGCGATTTGGCTCAAGGAAGCCTCTCACCCGAGGATCTCCTGCAGCTGAGCGGCCAGTAATTGATGATTTTCATCCAATCCGTCCCAAGGCTGGAATGGCTTTCCCTGGTTGTCCACAAACTTTTCCCAGCAGTATTCAAACTCTGAGATCAAAGAGGGAGAAAGCAGTCAGGGCCCGGCAGGCCTCTCTCCCCTGCTGGATCAGACCATCCC
>RJWJ010048953.1:0-10410 GCA_004363605.1 Indri indri | reverse complement strand
AAGACTTAATTCAAGGCTTTGCTTTTGAGGTGAGGGATATTAATAGTTAACTGTGCTAATAGGTAATATATTCATTAACCAAATTCCAATTCACATGGCCTTTACAATTATTAGGTCATTAAATATGAAATGTCCAATTTCAAATCAAACGTTTGGTTTATTATATCTCAAACAAGAAGCAGTACAATTGATCAAAGTATGAGCCTAAACTATTGACACAGTTTTGCCATTTTATTGGTAGCTGGTGCCAGCAGCAAAGAATCCCGGAGAGCCAGTGGTGATGAAATCATGAAAGGTGTTTTCCACAGCTTGTTGAGAATTAAATATTTTTCCTTGCAAGAGGTGGTCCAAAGAAGAAGTGGTAGTTAGTTGGTGCAAGGTCTGGTTAATACGGTGGATGACAGAGAGTGTCCAACTCCAGGCTCTGCAGTTTGAGCAGCCTTGTTTGTGTGACAAGTGGTTGAGTGTTGTCTTGCAAGAGGATTGGCCTGTCTCTGTTGACCAATCTCTGCTGCTTAGTTGCAAGCATCCTTAGCATTTCATCCAATGGGTTGCAGTAGATATCCACTGTAATCGATTGACCAGGTGTCATGAAGCTGTAACGGATATACCAGGGCTGGACCACCAGCAGACACCATTAGCTTTTTTTTTTTTGGTGAATATTCGGTTTTGGACTATGTTCTGGCACTTCATCTTTATCCAACCATTGTGCTGAATGCTTGTGATTGTCAAAAAGAATCCATTTTTCATCATGTGTCACAATATGGTATAGAAATGGTTCGCCTTTATGTTGTGACAGCAAAGAAAGGCAACCTTGAAGACAATTTCTCTTCTGATGCTTGTTTAATTCATGTGGTACCCATCTATCCAGCTTATTTATCTTGCCAATTTGTGTTTGCAGTTTGTCTTGATATATTAACCTCTTCCTTCATTTTCTGATCGTTTTAAAAGCCAAAAGCTTTCCTTTGAACCCCCTCAAGTTCAGTTAGCTCTTTCCAAGGAAACATTACTTATAGTTTTATAAATGATGATTTCCAATTATTTTATTGTTTTTGTTTTCCTCAAAGTGCATCCTATTTCAATGATTGTAGGACTTTGAGGTAATTCATTAGGCTGTGTCATGGTACTGAAGGCCCTCTGCAACCTGTATTCTGATGGCCTTTCCAGCCTTTTTTCCTTCACTTCCTCTTCATAAGTCACACTGTTTCATGTCATAGGGGAAGCTATTGCCTGTCTCTACAAAGCCCTTATTGAATGATGCTGTCTATGCAAATTCCTTCGCATCCTACATGATACTCTCATTCACTTGAGAAGCCCTTCTTGATCCTCTGCATAGTCATTGTATCCCTGTGGCTCTGGACTCTAGACATAAGGCCTCATCAGTCCTCGTTTCACTGATTGCAGGTATTAATTTACATTTCTCCCTTTCTGGTAGACTTGACCTTGAGCTGCTAAAGGCCAGGGATGCATTATATTTGACTTTCTCCAATGCCTAGTAGAGTGAGTGTGTTTTTCTGTATTTGCAGTCTTCTATCTAACTATAAGATGCACAGTTTTGCAGTATATCAAAAGCTCCTTGAACTTTTATTGCTCACAGAGCTCGTTGTCATGATGAAGCTAGAGATTTCACTCTGGACTTCTTTAAATAAGCACTGTGCTAGGGTCTCTGAGGAACACTTGTTTAAACTTCTTTTATCAGAGACGTTCCTGCTCATAACTGCCTTGTTTTCTTCTCCCTAAATTAATTAGCTGTTTGTGACCAATGTAAAATTTGGCAAATGTTAACTGAATTATTGTGGATTTTTTGTAGAATTTTTTTAAAAACTCTGAACCTATTTTGTTTCCTCATATTGATTATGATGAACTATCTCCTGGCCACCTTGAATAACATTAGGTAAAACCATTGCTTAATTGCATGTTCTCAAAGACTGCCGATTTCCTGTTAACTTGTTTTAAGAAACTTTTGTGTGTGAAACTCGAACAGCTATTTCTCAGTCTATGGACACTCCTTTGGAAAATTCAAATAGGTTAATCACATGTCATGTTTTCTTATAGATGCCATAGGTCTTTCTTGCCACAGGGTATGTGCACTTTGGCAGTATGGTAGTGCATCGTACTTACTGATAGGAAAAATGTATTTCTGATTATTTTTATATTTTGCTTATGTATTTATTCACCATAAAATTGGGTACAAATTTATTCAATATCCTATCCTTCTTTTGCCTCCTGTTACTTTGTAAATCAGAAAAAATTCTCAGTATACCTGTGAGAATTTACAGCAAGCTAGAAAATGGGGACTGTTTGTAAATTTGTAAAGTAATTGCTTCATTTGGTTTTCACAAATGGTTTCTTGGCTTTTAAGTTTCATTGATAGTTAAATATATAATGCTCTACTGATATTTTTAAAGGTAGGCAATTTCTGGGAACATGGTAAGGTTATTTTATGGTGATGTCTTGTCCATGCAGTATATAATTGGGCAAATAATTTTATTTTAGTGATTTAATTTTTTTTGGCAAACATTTTAACTTTTTGAAAGCATGTCAGGAGAAACTCTGGGTCTGTATTGCTTTATCCAGTTTATTTTGACAATAGGAAATATATCCTGCCAGTATATATTATGGTAGGCAAAATGTGGTTTAGTTGTATGTACTATAATCCCTTGCTACTCACAGGGTGAGTTATAAAGTAGCAGCGTCTGTACACTGGGGATAATGAGAAATGTGGCATATTCAGTTCTACTTTAGACCTACTGAACCATAATACACATTTTAACAAAATCCCTAAGCGATTTATATGCACATCAAAGTTGGAGGAGCCTTCCTCTAAGGCATATACACATTGTGCTGTCAGGAGGGTACTGAAATCAAGGTTCTTGTTACTCCTCGTGGTCTGTATACCAGCAGCATCAGTGTCACCTAGGAGCTTGTTTGAAATCCAGAATCTTATGCACAGTCCCTGTCTATGGAATCAGAATCTACATTTTCACAAGATCTCTATGTGATTTCTATGAACCTTAAAGTCACAAGCGTTGATCTAAATTATATTATCTTCCTGAAGCTAGCTGAACTTGAATTCTAGTTTTAGAACAGTATGCGGCATTCTTTTTTTTTATTTTTCAAAATGTCTCCTTAGTAGTCTTAGCTAGAACATGGTCAATTGAGTAAATATGGCTAGATTTCTACATACGTAAGCCAAGGAAGACTCTGCTCCACCTTAATGATTATCCTATACCTTCTGACATTTGACCTTGATGACTGCTCTCAAAACTCCTCAGTGGAGGCCACTTTTCCTATTCTCTTTGCTTCTCATAAAAATGGAGGAGAGGTTTGTCATATTTTTTTCCTTACCCATTATGCTTTTCAGAGCATTGTTCTGCAAAATTATTCAACAATTTCTCTTATGATAATGCTTCTCCATCTGTGAATTCCCATTCTCCCCAGCCTCATTTCTGCTGTTTTCTATCCTTCTGGGCATTATCCCTCTTTCCTCAATGGCAGCATCTTATTCAGTTTTCTTGTTGCTCTCAGTTCCCATTGCTTTTCTTACTTGTGAGAATTTTAATGCCTCAGGTTTACAGTCATTCTCAGCTCTGTTGACCTTTCTTTCCTCTCCACTCTTGCTACCTTTAAACAAAGCCGTCATCGCTACAGCTTTCCCATATGTACTTCTCCAAACTGTTCCATTTCCAAGGATCTTGAATTTCTCTTCAAATTTCCTTTCCATGAACTACATAGAGCTTTTTTTTTTTTTGCTAATTTCTTACCCTAATGTCTCTGTTCAAACCTGGTTTTCACTTGCCTGCCCACCACAGTGAGTGGTTGTCACAATGCCTTTACGAGCAATTTTGACGGTTCATTCCTTTTTGATGTTCCCGGTACTCATATGTTAACCCTGCACTGCCTCAGCCATCTGCTTTATCTGCATTTGTTTTCAGGTGATCAAGTTTTGCTTCAGAAAATTATGAAACTAAGATGTTGAATCAAAACTTTTATTTTGATAACTCAGCTGGATGGTCCCTTCTGCTCTCCTGTCTTTTTCTGCATTTCCTGTGCTACCTTATCCCATGTGCATCATTTCAATGTCTCAGGAGAGGTGGGAGATAATCTTTCCATAGAGCGGTAAGGCTTTATGCTTTCAGGTTGAATTTGCTGCTAGACTTCTAAATCATTGTGCTTTTATTTCATTACAAATTTTTCTAGGATAGTTACAATAAACTTTTAATACCTGGCACATTGCTGTGTTGCAGATTTTATTATGGTCTTTAGATGCAGATGAGTTTTACCTTCTCACGAATATAAACACCATTAACAAATATTCTGTTGTCTTACTTGATCTCATCCCTGTTAAGACTTGTTGCTTTAAAAATTACTACATGTAAGTAAGAAAAGAGGATGTTAAGACTTTTTTCCCCAGTGGCATTAAAGGGTAAGGGAATGCAATTCAGTTGTAATTAGTTCAATTATATTGAATAGTCAGCAAGACTAACTGAATTTGTAAAATAAAAGAGCAGTTCTTCAGTTTATGGGCAAAATAGCTCTGGAAGTTTTACACCATTTGTGCAGTAAAAAAGTAACTCTTATTTAGATCGTTCACTGCAATGTCTCCAGCATTGTGCCAATAACTGTGGCAGGGCTGTAGGAGGTACAGGGTATTTTACCTGACTTGAAAAACTTGTGTTATATACTGAGGAGAAAATGAGTGCTGTTGTTATCGAACCAATTAGAAACCATTTACCTGTGCATGATGGAAAGGCAAACACCAAAGCAGTGGTCTTTTGCAGTGAGAAAGGTTTATTACCATGCAAGGAGATAGGAGGCTAGCTCAAATATGTCTCCTCTATCAGCCTAGAAGCAATATATTTATAGGGAGGGTTTTGGGACTAAGGTTTCAGGATTGACAAGTGATTGGTGGAAGGAAAGGGGAAATTCGGAAAGTCGCTTAGCATATGCAGTCCTCTTCACATCTCTTCATAGGTTGCCTGTGGAAATTCGGGGGAGTTGGTATGAAACATGCAGTGGAAAATTGGGCTGTAACATCAAAAGGTCACCCATGGGGTAAGCAAGTCTATTTTGTGTAAACTCCAGTCAGCCATATTGGTTCTAGCCAGTTTCCACCACTTTGGTTGTTTTGCAAGCAGAGGGGGTTTCAACAAGCTGTTTCCTTATCCACAGTCCTGTAAGACAAGCTCAAGAATTCCTGTTAGTCACCAGATTCTTTAACTGTGGGGCACAGTTTCTCTGTGACACAGAATATGGTATAATATGCAAATCAGATCATGTCACTCCCCTTTTTATAACTTTAATGGGTTTTATTTTTGGATCTTATTACCCCACATAAAGTCTATACCCCTTGGAAGAGTGTCCTTGGTCATTAGCAATCTGGCCCTAACCTCCCTTCCCAGTGTCATCTTCCTCCACGGCCGTCCTCCTACCACGGGCCCCACACTGTAGCCACTGTGAACTGCTCATTACTTCAGAATGTGTCATTTACTTAAATACTCCTCTCCTTTGGTAAACTTCTTCTTTATGTTTTTCTTTCCCCTTGTCTTTGCCATCTAAATGTTACTTCCTCTGCTCTGTGGAGCTTTCTTGCATTTTCCCCAGAAGAATCAGTGTTTACTCTCTGTATGCTCTTTCAGCTCCTTGCTAGCTTTCATTCTTGCATTTTCCACAACATTCTATGATTTTTTTTTTCCGATTTCCCTTTAGATTTTTCCTTTGACCTATCAGTTAACAAATTTTTCCCGTTTTTGATGTTTAATTTTATTCTATTGTGGTCAGAGAACATAAATTTTATCATTTTTATTCTTTTACTGAGGTTTGTTTTATGACCTATCACATGGTCTGTCCTGGAGAATGTTCCACGTGTGCTTGAGAATAGTGTATATTCAGGTGTCGCTGGATGGAGTGTTCTATACATGTCTAGTAAGTTACTTGGTTTACGGTGTCGTTCGAGTCTCCTATTTCCTTGTTGATCTCCTGTATACTTGTTCAATCCTGTATTGAAAGTCAGACTTTGAAGCCTCCAGCTCTTATTGTTGAATTAACTATTTCTCCCTTCATTTCTGTCGGTTTTTGTTTCATATATTTTAATGCAGTATTGTTGACTACATATATCTGTATAATTTTTATATCTTCCTGATGGGTTAACCCTTTTATCACTATAAAATGTCCCTCTTTATCTCTGAACTGGGAGTGAAGAAGAAGGGAGAAGTCTTGGTTCAAACACTACGAACTCTTGCCTTTCTTATAGAATTTTCATAGATTTTTGTGAATAGATGTTTCTTCATTTTCTGTTTGGCCTTAGGATAATTCCTCTCCCCCCACCTTTCTTTTTCTTTTTTTTATAATTTTCACCAGTTTCTCTGGACACCAGGGCAGTGGAGCTCCTTATACTGTCATTCAGAAGTTGATCTGTCATGCCTCTTCCTGTAATTTTGTGTTTGTGTGTGCATTCCATTTCTTTAGTAGCAATGAATTGCATAAGCCGTATGAGGCTGTGTTTTATTTATGTTTATTTGCCTTGTGTCTAGTGCAGTGCTTGAAATATTGCAGGCCAGCAATTCTCAAACATTTTCTATTTTGGACACGGTCGAGTACTAACATTTTTGGTGGTACACTTGAAGGAATTAAAAAATCAGAAGAACATTAAATAGCTCAACAGTTGTGAAGTGTTTATTGGTACAGTTTAACAGCTTCTCATAATGCCTATAAAAACAACCACAGTTCTATCATTCCTATGGTCTTTTTCCAGTGTCCTGTCACTTTTAGAGGAGAGCTGTTTACTGCCCTGATAGATCTGTCTTATAACTGTATGAAATCGAGTTTGTTTGTTTTTGGTGCCACTTGATGTCAACCTCTATCCCTGACTCGCAGCAGAATACCCCCATTTACATAGTGTTGATATACAATATATTTGTATACCTGTTCAGTCCAGCATTCTTTCCGATAAACATGGATATAATAATATCTCTGCTTAGTTTTGGCAAAAATACCTACTTGTTTTTTGTGTCAGATTGGTTGGCATCTCTGTGAAGTTTATTAAGCTTCCTGAGTATCTCTGGTGGATACTTAGGCAGTGTTTGGTTACTGTTGAATAAATCAAAAGCTAAATTATGAACTGTGTGAAGTGTAGACTCCAAATGCTATGGAAGTCTTCCATGTAACCTAAGCTTGTGAATTTCTTGACTTGACCACTTTTTAGTCTCTGTATCCTATGTATTTAATGGGTCACTAAATTTTATTGCCTTTATCTTCTACAAGTTTCTAAATTTCACTCTCTTTGCTGTTCTTACTCAGTTTTCATCCAACCCTTTAAACATATCACTAATTTGTAGTAAGAGCCTCCTAATTTGTCTTTCTTTGGTATGTGCTTTCTTCTTCTTCTTCTTTTTTTTTTTTTTTTTGGGTGCACTGACCCCCAGTATGTGCTTTTTTGAAGCTGTCCTGTAATTTACTACCCAGACCAAGTTTCCTAGAATACCAATTCATCATGACATTTCCTTTATTGCTTGCCACAGATGTTTTCTGAATGTTTTATATGTGTCCACCACTGTCTTAGGTACTACACTTCACTGGTAAACAAGCTAGACAAGGTCCCTGCTCTCTTGAGCCTTCTGTTCTGTGTTGCTATAGATAGTAAACAAGTAAATAAGCAAGACTGTGGTAAGTGCTATGGGAGTAATAAACACAATGATGGGATAACTTAATGAGAGCACCTCAGGTGGGTGACGAGTAAAGACATTTCTGAGGAGATGTCATGTGAGCTGAGACCTGAAGGATGTTGAAAAGCTAGCCATGCAGGAACTGGAAAAAGAGGACATCATGCAGAGAGAGATAGGGAAGAGTATGGCATGCTCGTAAAAGAGAAAGGAGACAATTACAGCTAGAGTATAATGAAGGATGGGGAAAATGATATGAGATGATGTTGAAGTGGAAGCCAGATTATGTAGGGCCTTGCTAGATAGTGGGAAGGAGTTTAGATTTTATTCTAGGAGCACTGGGAAGTCATTGATTATTTTAAGAGGGGAGAGATGACTTGTTTTTAAAAGATAAATCTGACTTGTGTGTGGAGAAGAGTTTGAGTAGGCAAAGTAGAAGTAGGAGACTACTAAGGAGGCTGATACTTGTTCTAGGTGAGTGACACTGGTAGCTTATTCTAGGAGAGTGGCATTAAAGATGGAGAAAAGTGGGTAAATTCATGATACTCAAGATGTTGGCAGGGTTGGTTCTTCCTGCAACCTCTGAGGGAAAATTTATTCCATGCCACTCTGCTAGTTGCTGGTAACTGCTGGCAATCATTGGCATCCTTTGGCTTCTAGAAGTAGGTCCCCAAACTCTCCCTCCGTCTTCATGTATCTTTCTGTTTTGTGTTCCTATTTGTTTCTCCTTCTCTTCTAGGGACTTGTCTTTGGATTTAGGGCCCATCCTAATTCACAATACTTTCAACTGAAGATCCTAACTTTAAAAAGTAGGCCAGAAGATACTAGAGGCTGGGAAGTGTAGGGGAAAGGGAGTGATAGAGAGAGATTTGTTACGGGATACAAAATTACACTAGATAGCGAGAATAAGTTCTAGTATTCTACAGCACTGTAGTATGACTATAGTTAACAATCATATGTAGTTTCAAATAGCTAGAAGGAGGATATTAAATGTCCTCAATGCAGAAATTATAAGTAGTTGAGATGATGGGTATGCTAATTGCTCTGATCTGTATGTATTACATGTATGGCAGCATCACTATGTACCCCATAAATATGTACAATTCCTTCGTGTCAATTAAAAAAACATTTTAAAGATTCTAACTTAATTACAAAGATCCTCTTTCCAAATAAGGTGACATTTACAGTTTCTGGGAGTTGGGACACAGGCATATCATTTGGGGGTGACCATTCTCTCACTAGAGTGAGCTATTATCTTTTTATCTGCCTGAGACCACACTTAATCCCTACTTTCATTTCATTCAAATGTTTTATAAATTTTATCCAATTTTGAAAGTCTGGCTTAAGCCTTACTACCTCCATAAAATAGCCTCTAGCCTCTGCTGTATAAGATTTGTTATTAAAGATAACAAGTAATATCAAATACCTCGATATTTTTGAATGTCTATGATTATAAAAACAGCACAGGAGATTCACTCACTCCCAATAGACTACTTATGTGCCTTGCCTTATATTGATTACTCAGGTAGTTCAAGTTCTCTTTTTCATGTTTCATTTCTTAAGGATTAGGAAAAATATTTCATACTCGTAAAAATTTGTTTCGATGACTCAGAAACTGTTAAAATGTATATTTTTTTTATTATGTTAAGAAGAATAAGATATCTTGAAATTTGGACTGGAGGTAGAGTTTTAAATCTAACCTCTGGGTGCAAGTTAGGTATAGATTCTAAAGAAACAGCTTTTATCACAAAAAAACTAGACCGTTGGTATACGTGAGAAAGGTAAAGCAAGAAAAATGCATATGAGCTAGAAAATGATAAAATGTGATATTAATGAAAGACCATAATTTATTAGGCTTTCCTTTCTCACCTTCAAATCCGTAGTCTAAAGACTAAAAAGTCTTTAGTTGGAATCTTTATACGAATAGGTATAAATCATGCCTTATTACCCAGCTTTACGCTTGAGGTGCGTAACTCATGTTTATGTATATTCCTAGAAAGATAACTGGAATAATGTTTACTGAAGCATTAACAATGCTTATGTCTAAATGGTGAGATTTCAGGTATTTTTTGATTTTTAAAATTATCACTTCTGATCGAAGTGTTTGAGTGTCATTTTACAAACACAGTGGCTTGGGGGAGTGGAGAGATGAAGAGTTAGAGAGTGGCTGGAGCCTCCAGGCTAGTTACCTCCAGGTACACAAGCAGGTTTGTATGCTTACTTGTTCCGCTCGAAAAAAACCCATAACTTTCTCTATATGATACAAAGTAGAAAAGGTTGGGAAGGACTACATAATGTACATGTTAAAACTTAATCATGTTGCCTTGTGAATAGTTCATGGAGACACATACATAAACATACACACATCAGACTAAATAAGGTCTATCTGATTTGTTAAAAGTGGGATTTTTATTATATTTTTTCAGTGTCATCACTTGCTTTCCTTCACCAATCCCCCACAACTGTTTTTGGAGTGTGGTGTAGTTATAGGAAGTCGCTCAAATATAAAAATGTTAGTGGGAGAATAATAATTCTGGTCCAATGCCATTAGGAATTAAATCTAGAACATAAACTTCCTTTTTAACAAGGTAATTCCCCTTGGAAATATTTGAATTTGTTAGGGCCGGGCGCGGTGGCTCACGCCTGTAATCCTAGCACTCTGGGAGGCCGAGGCGGGCGGATCATCCTGAGCTCAGGAGTTCGAGACCAGCCTGAGCAAGAGCGAGACCCCGTCTCTACCAAAAATAGA
>RJWJ010048952.1:0-10414 GCA_004363605.1 Indri indri | reverse complement strand
CATCAGCAAATAAATAGCATTTAAAACAGGGTTTATTTGTTGTTTTTTGGTCCACAATGAGGGCAGAGCCTTTGTTTTATGTTGTTCTCTCTCTAATTTCCAGAACGGTGCCTGGCACAGAGTCGTTGCTGGGTAAATATTTGAATGAGTGAATGAATGAATCAGTAAATAGCATCTAGTGTACCTAGTTTCATTATAAATACTTGTAGAATAAATGTCACACTCTCTGGAGGGACTAGCACAGTACCTGGTATACTGTAGCTCCTCAATACATGTTGCATGAAGTTTGACAGATTAAACATAATTCGATATAGAACTGGATTGTCTGTTTTCAGGACCAGATGTGAGAACAAAAAGCTTCAAACTATAATTATCTTTTTCTTTGAGGCTGGAGTGAGCGTGGTGGTGGAATCTCTGTGTGAAACTGGGTAGGTCGGATGTGCCGTAACTACAGCTTAGCTGCGGAGCCAGGAGAGTGGTGCAAGATGCTGAGCCCAGCCCTCTGTGGGGCGAGTGCAAAGGCAGAGCTGGGGACCAGGGAAAGGAAGGAGCTGTGGGAAGAAGCACGTTCCCTCCTCCCATGCAGACAACTGCTGAGATGCTCTTCCCTTTATGTCCCGACAAGGAGGAAATGTGCAAATGTTTCCCCAAAGGGAATGCAATTTCTACACTGATTCCCCAGGGTGCACTATAAATATTTCAGAAGCATATCAATTTCTTGCCCTCTTACTATTCCCTTCTCTCTAGTTTTTAATCCAAACTGCTCTCACCTTCTGCTTCCCTGTCCATGTTCCTTTATAGCTTTTATGTTCCCCTTTCCCTTTCTGCGTCTGCTTGCTGCTTTCTTTCTCCTCTCCTTCCCGGATTCCCATTTCTTTGTTCAAAAGGTTCCCAAAAAAGGGAGAAGGGGAGAAAAGATGCATATAGCATCCCACTGGGAGAGAGCTGAAGAAAAAGAATTGCCAATTTCGAAGAGCCTTTCCATTTTTATTGCAATGTTTTGTGCCTGCCCGTATCAAATCTTTAAAAGAAACACTAACATTAATAATACATACTTTGCTTTGTTCAATTCAATTTTACCCTGATCCAAAGGGCTTGGAATGCAAGGCATTGGCGCTTGTTTATCCTGTGCTTCTCAAATAACAGGATGATTGCTCCTACCCTGTTCCTTTACGGCTCTTTTCTCATCTCTTTTGTTTTCTGGATGTAGAATAATTTCAGCTTGTAGTGGGAGCACTGGCAACCTCTGCTGGAGCTTCCTGAGAGCCATGTCCCAGCTGTTGCCCGTAGGGTGCCCGTTGCTGCTCGGAAGGCCTTTGGCAGCTGACAAACCTCCTGACCTGCCAATGCACTTGATGAGCCCTAGCTATGGTCACCTTGGACCCCAGAAAGTAATACGTCCTGTTACCAGAGTCCCTTCAAATCCAAGAAGTTGTTCTCCATAATGTTTCTGTAGATGTTGGGTTTCTCTTCCTATACAGCCGTGAATCACACACAGGCCCCAAGTGCTGCTGCTCATAATGAAACTGCGTAACGATTACCTCTTTAAAAATAGACATTTTTCTCCTGTTTTCAGTAGTGTTCATGGTGTTGGGCATTTTGCAAAAGTATGAAATAAAGTTTGTTGCTTTGCACAGAGTGACTTCAAGTAAAAACTGATCTTACTGTATTTCTTTTTCTTCTCTTTTTGACAGCAGAAGAAAAGCAGGGATTTCTTCCCTCCCTATCCCATGTTCTTTTCCTTCCTGTCTCATTCCAGACTGATGTTTGCAAAGCCCTAATAATTCTCTAAAAAGATGGTTCCACATGAGGAAGGGAGACAAAAAGCTCAACAGCTTTAGTGTCTTCAGTCAGCAGAAGAGAAGGGGGAGAAAAGAAGGCTCTAGCATTTTTATCTTGGAAGATTTCCATGATTTTTCTGACAAGTAATTTAAATTTACTGTTGAGGACGTGGCCATTCTGTAAGAGGGTCTCAACCAAATAGCAAATAATCTTTTTTCAAAAACAACAACAACAACAACAACAAACATCTGTTACAGAAACTTCTTTTCCTCCACCTCTGGACAAACACCAGACCAGGGGTGTCCCAGGAGAATGGAACATGATACCCTGGAACTTGTCAGGACCCGCGGGTGTTTCTTTTAGAAGAAACAAGAGAAAGCTTTTAATTGGTTTAGACTCAATTTCAAATAATCTGTGCATTGAGCATGAAACTCAGACTCTACAGGGAAAAAATTTCTTCTAAAAGAGATTTTTTTTCTCTCAACAATTGTGGTTGACTTTTTTTTCCCCTAGAGTGCTTTTCTCAAAGTCCTACATCATTGTCACCTCCTTTGAATCTCTGTCCTTTGTAGCTTATCCGGGCATTCATTTTGCACTTAGGTTACTCTCATACACTTATTTCTTCCATTCTATTCTGTTCCTTTCCATTTTACTCAACAAACATTTATTGAGCATTCATCCATTAAGACTCTGTCTATGACTTTTGGGAACTCTCAATTAAGTAGGAGTGACAGGGGCATTAACATGGATAGTGATAACTATAATAAGACAAGTACAATATCAAATAGAATATTAATGTTTTAAAAGAGATGTGCAAATCATACTCTGGGGAATAAGGGGAGGAGGTTGAAACAATAGGTATGCTGTGCCAGTGTATTGGCTCAGAAATAAAACTCATGAGAATGAAGATTTAATCCAGGAGCACACCAATTTATAATATAAGCTCATCAGCTCCCTTCAGGATAGCTGAGAGTTATTTTATCCTCACACACTCACATTTTGCAAGGAGGTACTCGCACGCCATTGTGAAATGATTTGGGGCTCATATGGGATGGATCTTATGGAGAGTGGTTTAAAATACTTGCTCTAAAGGATCAGTTAAGCCAAGTCACACAGCCCATGATTCATTTCATGGAACTTCACTGATCATGGATTTCGTGCTGTGACAGATTCTGGAAGTAGAGCCGTGAAGAATAAGAAACAGCCCCTTTTCCTAAAACATGAACAGCGGTGGGCATGTCTTCTTGATTCTCAACATGACCTGGGATAAAGACATGTCTGAATGTTCCTTCTACGCCCGGCCCAGAGGCCATGTATATCACACTCCCCAGAGACTTATTCGAGGGGAAGAACGAGGCCAGACTCTCCTCCCTCTCTAGGTTGTGGGAATGGCATGAATGGGTAGATGTGAAAGTCGTGTCCAGAGTAAAAGTGCTATATATGTGAAGGGTGAGTGTTATTATAATCAGTTCTGGAAGCATTTCAGACCATGCTGGTCATACACATTATCTATACAATGTGTTTTATTTAGAGTCATATTTCTGAGACGTGTTCAGAATTATAGAGGATGCATATTTTATGTTTTTCTGAAAATTCTCTTTAATGCTTCATGGTTCTCATTATTTAGAAAATATTAATAATTTAGTTCCTGCTGAGAACACTGTTCATTTCCTTTTGAACTATGAAGAAAGCAAGTTGAGACACAATAGAGAGCTGGCCTCTTTCAGCTCTGGGTTTGATTGGGCATAGGTGCTCTCTTACCAACTTGGGCCAAGGAACTCCAAAATCTGGTTCTAACAGAGCTTCTAATCACTTAATGAGTTCAGGGTCATGTAAACAAAATCAGGAAAATAGTTGTGGGCTTTACTACACTCAAAATTTGCTAATATATAAAACCAAGTATTACCAACATTACAGTTTAAAGTTCTACAATTCTAAGACTAAGAGAGTCTCAGCATAGTATTATAAAATGTTGCCATGATACCCTCAGATAGATGTAGAAAATTAAAGTCTTCACTCTAGGAAGAAGCAAAGAGAAGATGTGGATAGATTTGGTGGTCCTTAATAGAGCCTTCTGTAATGATGATCAGTTATCTTTTCCTCAGTGGGTACTAAACGCAGGTATTTTACGTGCATTGGTTCGTGTAAGCTTAGCAATAATACTGGAGATGGGCTCACTCAACATGCAACCCCAAATCCCTTCTCATGAATTATGTTTCTCACAAGCTTAAACGCTTGACTCCCAGCTTCTCTTGCCACTGGGCATGGCCAAATGATGGAGCTCTGGCCAATGTGATTTAAGTAGAAGCATGCTGTGGAAGACTTCCCTTCTCGAATTCAATGAAAAGACTCCCGAGGGAGAATATCTTTTTCCATCTAGAACATTGGGGTAATGCCTAGAAGTGTAGTAGCCATCTTGCAACAATGGGGTGGCAACTATATGGGGTGTGTGCCGCTGAGCTGCCACCCCACTCCTGGGGGCTCCCTACTTCTTTCATAGGAGACAAATAAACCTCTCTTTGTTAAGCCACTGCCTGGTTGTCTGTTCCTTGTAGCCAAACACACAACAAACATTTATTGAATGTCTACTAGGTGCCTATTAGTGTTCCAGATGCTGAAGAAAGAGCAAAATAAAGAAAATATTCTCAGTCCCCGCTCAAGGACTTATATGTTCATGTGGGGTAGATGGACAATCCAAAGAAAATGTTTAGTGTGTGTGTGTGTGTGTGTGTGTGTGTGTGTGTGTGTGATGGTGAAAATTGCTATGGAGGAATGAGAGCAGGGTACTGGGACAGAGAATGTTGAGGAAGTGATGAGAGAAGGTTGCCGTTTTACGGAGAGTCATCAGAGAAGTTCTCCCTGGTTGGGAGGCCTTCTGAACAGAAAGCAGAAGGAAGTGCTGGATTGAGCCAAGCATATTTTGGAGCAAGAACATTGTAAGCGGAGTTAAGTACTAATACTGATGCCCTGAAACGGGAGCATTCCTGCTATGCTAAAGAGATGGAAAGGAGACTTTTGGTCTCTCGTAGAATGAGGGGAATAATGATAGAAAATAAGTCAGGCAGGTGACCAGGCCAGGTGATACGTGATGTTCCGGACCACCATAAGACCTTTGGCTTTGACTTTGTCATTCCTTAAAACAAATTCCAACGACACAGGAGGAAATTACAATACTTACAGCAAAATGGGAGGCCATACATTCTGTACTTTTCTTTGTATTTTATTTTATTTTATGAACACCTATTAACATCCTTGTTTGCAGTCATGAACAGGTATCTCTGAAAACTTTCAAAATATATTGACTAGGACTCCACCCCACTTTAACTGAATAGAATCCAAAAGTATGGATAGAAGTTTATGGTTTTAGAGAACATAATGAGGTATTTGCCTAAATATATTATCTGTTTTTATAGATTTTATTTTAACCCTCTACCCCAAAGTGATAAAAGAAATAGAAAAACATTTTATTTTGACAATTTCATTTTAAATCAAAAGAAAAATATTGGTAGCATTATTTAAATGATGCCTTAAAGTGACTTTGCATCGTTTAGACGTTCATGGAGAAATAAAACTTGGAGATTGTGCATACGAAATTAATGATATAGCTGAAATCCTAGACATTAAGAACAAAAACCACCAATCAGCTTATATTCTTTCTCTGGAATCTCATATCACTAGAATATGTCCATGTTTCTCATCTCATTTTAAATGGACTCTAACCATGCATTCGTTATATTCAAAGAACCACCAATTATGACTCAAAATTTTGCCACACAGCTTCAAGGTCACTATTTGTCTATTCAATTTAAGACAGAAGAATTATATAACTTTTAGATTGAGAGAATATCTGACAACAGTGTCGAAGGATGTTGCACTTGTGCAGATTACTTGGCTATATGCATACTCTACAACTCCTCCACACAGGAAGTTTGAATTTTCATGTACTAAAAGTACATTGAGAGGCAATCTGAAGAGGGTCCTAATGTTTTAAAATGGTAGTATCAAGACAAAGTAGATTGCTTTATTTGAAATGGGACACTCTGTAGATCTGAAGAGGAATGAAAATTTACATCTTGAAAAAATTTGGTTGTTTCAAATCTTAGAAAAAGTTAAAGTCAACAGAGGTGGTACATGCTACTCAAAGGGACTTGAATTCAGATGTGGGTACAATTCCCATGGAGATGCTATTTTAACCCTTTTGGGTCTTGCAGAGGCCATGCTTTCAGAATTATGTGAGTATGCTTCCTGTGTGGGTGGTAGTGACCCTTGAAATTAATCTAGGGACTTGATCAGGAATGGGCAGGCAGAGAGAACAAGAACCACAGCTACACAAGGCCACCGGGGGGAATGGTGGAGATGGGATGACCCCAGGTGAAGGGGGATGAGGAAAGGGCCCTCAGCCAGGCATGAGAAGGTACAGAAACAGAAGCAGCACCCAAACAGAGAGCAGATGTACAGTCTGTGAAGACAATTTCAGCTCATTGGACACAGTGGACCAGCAGCACCAGCGCTAGGCAGGGTTCACATGGCTGTCATCTTGGCTGCCTCAGAGGAGCGAGATTGAGGGCTCGTCAGGGGCCGGAGGGGGCCTGCCATGGAATGCCTTGCCTGCTGTGCGTGGGAATCCTCGTTGGGCCTGACACACTATGATTGTCCCCGAGCACAGAAGTCCATCAGTTGCCTGCAGAGGAGTGAACTGGCTCAAGCGGGAAACCATTCATCTTGCACACATGGGACGGCCACTCTGATTGGATGACGTAAGGGACACAGAATAATTTCATGCTCAGAAGTTCAAATTCTGAAACTTGAGTGCTTGGGACTGAATCTTGTTCTGACACTTACTGCCTGGGCGATCTTGGGCAAATTGATTTACCTCAGTTTCCTTAACTGAAAAACAAGGATATTAATAGTAACTACAGCATAGGGTTGTCCTGAGGGTGACATGGGTTGTTATTCACAGGGACATGCTGGCAACTGAGGAAGGGCTCAGCTCACATTAGCTATGACTGTCATGGCAGGCAGTTAGCATCCAGGTATGCTCTATCAACAGGTACAATATTCAAACACCAAGAGAACATCCTAGGACAGACAGTATGCTACGTCCTGGGAAGTAGAATGAGAAGACTAAGGCAGGGCCTTAAACATACAGGACCGAAAGAACCCAAGGATAGGCCTATTTATCTTATCTTGGGCTTTAAAGTCGTATTTCAAGAGGCAGTGAAGACGAAGGTAATAAGTTGTGAAATGCAGATTTAGAGTTGCTTAATCACCTCATACATCAAGTTAGGATTGAGTCAGGATACTGATGTTAAAGCGAAGTCTAGAAGTGAGAAAATTGGCTTTTTGTGATCTATAGGGAAATTCAGTTTTATTTTAGACAGGGCCTTAACGCTATCCTGTCTTGGTCTTATCAACAGCCCCCCTTCAAATGAAACTGCTCAACTCTTCCAAGAATTAGTGTTTATCAATCTTGCCTCATTGTTGATTAAATATATAATCCTCATCTGATTTGGTAGGTCTGGGGTGGGGCCTGATGTACATGATTTAATAAGAACTTGAAAAATTTCTATGATCAGATAAATTTAGGCAAATTTGGGAAATACTACACCAGGAGGATAGATAACCCCTGAACTTAACTGTGGGTCCAGGGCAGAGCTTCCCAAGCCGACTTCCAATGGGGGCTAAAGGGTTTGGGAGAAGTTGGCCAAGTCGTTCTTCGGTCTTGTCTAGTCACTTTCCACATTGGAAATTCACATGGTTCTCCTTTTCTAACTGGATTGCTGGTCCTGGGCACCGTAGTGCTGGGGCCTGTACTCCAATGGCACAGTTTCCTGCTTACCTCTCCCTTTGAGGTCTACCATTTGCTAATTGGTCTTGACTCGCTGGATTCTTTTGCCTTTCCAGTCCATACCTATTCCAGGAGCTGCACAGACAGTCTTGCACACCCAGAGGCATGAGGCATGGTTGTCACGGCTGACTGTGGTAGAAATGACACAGTGTCATACGGTTGTACCAGCTCCTAACATGGCTATGCTTCTCACCTTGTGTCATTATCTATGGCTGAGTTTCCCCCAAAACCTTATAATTTTAGAAGTGGGTAAACGTTTCATGAACAGAGTGAACAAAGGAAGACACAGGGTAGATGATTTAACTAATTCCTAGTTAATTATGGACTAACAAATTCCTAGTTAGCATGGTCTTAGTGATGGGGTGGGGTCAAAGAAGGGTAAGACTCATATTTGGCTGTATCTTGAAGATATACAAATAATTTCAGATGAATCCATTTCTAAGTCATGTTTCCATGTGAACTATGAGGAGGAAAAACAAAGAAAACCTAAGAGCAAGGGTATGGAACATACGTGCTCTATTAAGTGATACCATGGAAGCCTATGCAGGAGAGTGGACAGATATTCAAACATGCCTTTTGATTCAATCCTTACACGGTAATGTATTATAGACACTCTTTATGGAACTGTACAAGAATTTCCCAGAGGATCTATGACCATTCCTCACTGTGCTTTGCTCCGCTGACACTCACAGTTTGTCTCACCCACCGAGCCACCTGCTCTGTAGTAACACAGTGTCTCCTTCACTGCTAGCATCTCCACCCATCTTATTGTCTTTGGTTCTCCCCTTCCCCTTGCGTTCTTACCCTTTCTCTGGTACTTTTCTATTTTCCAGGCCCTCCCTTCCCAGCCCTTTCACCCTCTTTTCAAACATCAATAGCCTCACTCAGACACTACCAATGTGCCTTTTCTTCTGCATGATTCTCCGTCTCATACGAGTGTTTGCGGTTGCCACCGTTACCTGGCCCCTCCCTCCTCCTTCCCACCCTCCTCTCCCTTGCACCCTGCCTGGTTGCCTTCCTCAGAGCATACTGGCTGACAGAATGAGGACACTGAATACAGTTACAATAATGTCAGCAGCTCAGGGGAGAAAAATGAAAACGGGAAAAAGGGAAAAAAAAATAGATGGTTTTAATTAGATATCCATGCCACTGACTCACACTTAATATGCAAATTTTTAGCCCTTCCATTGTTAAGTGAAATGAGAGTTTTATTTAAATGTGAAAATGGCTGAGCGATGAGGAAAGGTTATTAGGCAGCACTAAAATATAAAGCCATGTTTCACAGTGCCTGCAAGAACACTTGGAAGGGAAAGGATTCTGCTCCACGTGGGGCATGGTGAGACTTGGGTTAGTAGGACTCTTGCAGGATGGTGACGATGATGACAACAAAGATTCATTTTTGTGTGTGTGTAGTGGACTCCGGTTCAAAAGTGCTTTCATATCCCTCGTAGTTGATCTTCATAGCAATATTCTCAGGAGGGCAGGGGTGATTGGTAAACTCCATGGTACAAATGGGAACTACAGGCTCAAAAATGGTTGCCGACTTGTTCAAGGTCCCCCAGCACATAAATAGCAGAGTCCCTGGCACTTTTCCCCCATTCAACACTGCCAGACTTAGGATGCAGGCACTAAGAAAAACGATTTGATTACAAAGTCAGCATAGTGAGCTTTAGTCTAAAAATACAATTTTTGTACCTCCGTTTTGCTGATGACATTTTATCATAACTTTGGGGGCTAAGCCTGGTGTAGGAAAATTGTTACCCCACCTGAAATGTTCTTCTTGGTGCCATTTTCTAGTACTTGGAACCAACATAGTACTTGAAAAACTGAAATTTACAGCACTCGCTGCAGTGGTAATTACCATAACTTCTACTGCTGGAATGCATTGATCACCTATGCATTGTCAGGCAGCATCCATTTTCCTGTCCCTAATCTTGCATATAGTGCTTTACTTATGAGAATACAATTCTACTACCAAATAAAATATAACAATGCATTAAACAAATACAGTGTGTCTGAAAATAATTCCAAGAATACAAAGAAGCGTCAATATTATAACTGTGAATAACTCTAGAAATTTCAAAAATCAGGTGTTTAATAAAAATTAAATATCTATTTATAATCTCTCAATAAGTGAAATGTCTCTGAAAATAGAAGCTAGCATTATACTTAATAGAAAAATCACTAGAGATAATTCCATGAAAACAGAAATAAAACGAAGTATGCTAGTTATAATTATTAATATTCAACATTTTTCAGAAATTCTAGCCAATGCAATGAGACAGGAAAAGAAATAAAAGGAATACATAAAAAAGAAGAGACAAAAATCACCTTTATTTAAAATTCATATGATGTTTTACCTCAATAACCCAAAGATTATACATATTTTATCTTGTCTGAAAAATTGGAGGGAATACAGATGTGTTAGAAATTTTTAAAAATATCCTAGCATATTAGAGATATAAAGGAATCTTTCATGTACCTTGTTAAAAGCAAGGAGAGACATCTGCTTCAAAATTGCATTGAAATAGAAGACCCAAATGCATTTCCCAGCTCCTTACTGAAATAATTTATGAAAATTTAGAAGAGTGAGACTCATATATTAGGAAAACTAAGATTGAGGAATAATTCCTAAAATTAACCAGAAATAATACTAACACTACTTATGAGGGAAAAAAAGGACTTGGATTGAGAAATAGAGACAATTTTTAAATCATGGCATAACTCATAATTATGAAACAAAGATTGCAAGGAAGACAGGAATTATACACCTCTATAATCATC
>RJWJ010048951.1:0-10415 GCA_004363605.1 Indri indri | reverse complement strand
AATAGTCATTTGGTTCTAGACTATATTTTTAAGAAATTTTAGAATCATTTTGCTTCTCCAGCCATAAAAAAGAATGAAATCCTGCCATTTGCAACAACATGGGTGGAACTGGAGAACATTATGTTAAGTGAAATAAGCCAAGCACAGAAAGATAAATCTTACATGTTCTCACTCATATGTGGGAGCTAAATATTAAAACGATCGATCTCATGGAGACAGAGAGTAGAATGATGGTTACCAGAGGCTGAGAATGGAAGTGGAGAGGGGAGGATAAAGTGGGGGTGGTTAATGGGTGTAAAAATATAGCTAGAGAGCCAGGCGCGGTGGCTCACACCTGTAATCCTAGCACTTTGGGAGGCTGAGGTAGGAGGATCACTTGAGCCCAGGAGTTCAAGAATAGCTTCGGCAATAGCGAGACCCTGTCTCTTCAAGAAAAGTTAAAAAATTAGCCGGCCATGGTGGTTCATGTCTGTAGTCCCAGCTACTCTGGAGCCTGAGGCAGGAGGATCACTTGAACCCTGGAGCTGGAGGCTGCAGTGAGCTATGATGACACCACTGCACTCCAGCCTGCGCAACAGAGTGAGATCTTGCCTCTATATAAATAAATAAATGTAGTTAGATAGAATGAACAATATTTGATAGCACAACAAAGTGGCTATTGTCAACAATAAGTTAGGGAATACTTTAAAATAAGCAAGAGAGTGAAATTGGAATGTTCCTAACACAAAGAAATGATAAATGCTTGAAGTGATGGATACCCCAATTACCCTGATTTGATTATTACACATTGTATATTTTGATCAAAACATCACATATACCCTATAAGTATTAATATATACAACTACTATGTACCCATAATAATTAAAAATAAATTTTTTAAAAAGATAAGAATACAATTGAAAATAATATATATTCAAAGAATAGCTTTTCCTTCACTACTTCTCTCTCCTTCCTACTGCTTTTCTGTAATATTGAGCCTTGTTTCCTGTAGGAAGTGTCCTAAGGTGATTAATGTGCTCATCTGAAAGAGCAACACCTGTTCAGTCCCCAATTACAATGTCTGTTAGGATCCTAACTTATAATCATGACTGACAAGTCTTTTGGTTTAGTTAGCACAGTATAAAACAGGAACAGTCAAATCCCACGCAAGTTTTCTTAAACTAAACCTATATTCTACCTTTCTCTTAGATTGTAGAGAAGTTTGGCAGAAAATTGAAGGAAAGAAAAAAGCATAGATAGACTCAGGGGTAGGCTTCCGTGTGTGCACTGTTGTGTAGAGGGTGGCGAACTATTATCTTTCGCTAGTTGGGTCTATTCTAAAGTCAGAGTATATGCAACTGGAAGGAAGATCTTGAAGGCCCATGTGAAGATGTATGATGCCTCAAACCACAAGAATAGTAAACACTGTTAACACCAATAGGAGAAAAACTCTGTATAGAACCTTCAAACAGTGGCAGTTCAAGAGGACAAAAACAATGGAAAATTGGGCTAATCAAGGAAAACCACTCTGGAACTGGAGTCTCCTGTTCCACACAAACACCTAGCTCCGGACACCCTCACAGGTGCTGGGAGGCCCATCTGGAAGGCTCTCAGTCAGAGGCAGTCAACAGTATCAGCGAAGCTTTTAGAACGAGACTTCTATCCACCTCTCCATTTGCCCTCCCTTTTCCAAAGGATTTCTATGGATTTTATCTGCCGTTCTGCCTTAGAGATATTAGAGACCACTTCTATTCCTGATAGGGCTTTGGATACAATTCTTGAATTTGGAAGATTTCTCCGTATGATTTCCAATTTTTTGTAAACCAAGGTTTACTAAAATTGTCAAAACTTTGTCCCACCATGGGGTTTCTGACAACAGACGTATCTTGACTACAACTTAGTAGTTGTCTCCTTAACCTTTGCATAATACCTCCTTTTCAGTATTTGTTAAATTTGCTAGAAATGAAGTAAAGAAAAGAAAGAAAACTTGCAAAAGTTGGATTTGTTTTCAAGGAATATTTGCCTAAAGTCATGTTGTACTGATAATCCTGTTCAAAGGCACAGAAAAATCTTACTGAAAAGAAAGTTTGATTTTTGGTGCCTCTCCAGGAGTGCATAAGGAATTAAAGGTTATTCCATGGTAGATAAGTAGGTATGAAGTGCTCAGAAGATGAAATCATACATGTAACTTCAAAGCTTTGATCTGCTCAATTTAAAAGTTTTCTCAAAAAGAAAAGAAAAAATACATATAAAACTACTACTTTAGTGTCCATGAAAACTTTGGATGCTGTTGGCTGAGTTAGTCCTTTTCTTCTTTTTTTTTTCTTTTTTTGAGACAGAGTCTTGCTCTATTGCCTGGGTAGAGTGCCGTGGGGTCAGCCTAGCTCACAGCAACCTCAAACTCCTGGGCTCAAGCGATCTTCCTGCTTCAGCCTCCCGAGTAGCTGGGACTACAGGCATGCGCCACCATGCCCGGCTAATTTTTTCTACATATTTTTAGTTGTCCAGATAATTTCTTTCTACTTTTTCAGTAGAGACGAGGCTCTCGCTCTTGCTCAGGCTGGTCTTCACCTCCTGAGCTCAAACGATCCGCCCGCCTCGGCCTCCCAGAGTGCTAGGATTAGTCCTTTTCTTGACACAGTATGATTGAGTTTGAGAAAGGGTCGAAGTGAGAAATGCAACATAGAAAGGGAAAGCGAACGTGGCCACTGAGTACGACACAATACGTTTTGCCCACTCATTGATTCTGTTTGATGGTGGCTCTTCTGAAATTTCCAAAAGAAATTTCTAAAAGAAACTTTGTGTTTTCAGTGTTCATCAGGAAAGAAATCTATTTTGTTGAAAATTAAGTGGTTTGGTTTGAAATATGTGCTATAGAATGAGTCCTTTATTATCTTCTTAAAGGAAGGCCAAAAATGTAAAGAGGTCTCGTAAAGTTCTCTGTGACCATTGTGAGGACAGACACGTATTAACAGACAACAGTAAGAAAATTGATGTGAGACTGTTAGAAGCAGGCGATCCAAGTGGACAAAGGGAGGTATCGCTCCTGCCAAGATTCTTATAATGAAAACTCGTGGATCCTCTGTCGGCACCCTGATCTTCTTAAAGTGAGAATAGAGACCATTATGACTCTGAGTTAGGTCACCTTGCTCACATTTTTCCCAAATTCCCAAAGGGATGGTTGTTGATGTCCCTTTTAAATTCAAAAGCGTTTCCAGACAGTTTTCGATTTTAGCCATGCTGTGGGGCGCTGACTATTGCCTTCACACTGTGCATTGACAGGGAGCTCCCCCGGGGTTCTTCATTCCCACCTCGGGTCTGCAGCACGGGGCCTCAGGGCTGGTGCCCCCAGGGTGAGCTGAGAATGTGCCGCATCGAGATCAAAGAAGCCCCAAGAAGCATGATCCAATGGGGTTTCCACATATAAATAAGAGAGGTGAACTCTCCTAACAGACCTTGTCCTCTTGTGTGAGTTTTATGAGAAAAAAAAAAAAACACTTTATTTAAACTTTTCCCAAATACAGCTTATTCTCCACTCATACGAAAACCCCAAGGAATAGACACCACACTTGAAAGCCCTGTTCAATTCAGAAAGAACCCCACACGGGGTTGGTGGGAAAAAACCAGACACATCCACTCCACGTGCCCTCCATCAGTTTTAAAAGGACAATACTGGGAGTGTTTGTTCTTGAACTTTTAAAATTTAGCCGTTACTGTTTTATAATGAAGGAAAACCTCCTGTTATTTGTAAGCCAGTGGCCCATGGCGTAATTCATGTGACTGATAGAGATTTGACCTTTCAAATTTGTTGGCAGTAAGGGCCTTTGGTAACGGGAGGGCCAGTGAGTGTGTGTCCACATGACTAAAGGGAGCTGCTGTCTATCAGCGGACCAGAACCAAGGAAGCTAAACTGCTTGTAAGGCACAACCCAGGTGCCCACATGAAGAATTATTTCTCCCAAAACGCCAACAGCATTTTCCAGCCTCATTTGTCCAGTATGCATATAGATACACAGATCTACAACTTTAGAAGTAAATCTCCGGAATTGAAATTGAAATCTCCCTACTGGAAATAAACACAGTCTAGCACCTGAACAGCTATACCAAAAACCAAGTTTCATCAATGACTAGTACCTCTAGGTGGATTCAATTAGGACACTGCTGTTATTTAATTTCTGTTTTCCTGTATAAGCTACAGTGAAATCAAACTGTCACCCTGTATACTTCTAGTGTATGAAAATACATGTCTGTCTGCAGATAGACCAGACTCTTCCAAATTTAAAGAGAGACCTGCCCAGGAAGTGAAAAGCTTAATTCTAGAAAAGGGGAAAAGCTGTTATTGACTTTGTTAGCATTCCTATCTGAAGTTTTGTTATGAAGCAATTATAAAATAAGACCCTATGGCTTTATGGAAACCTTCATAATAAATGCACTTGGGTCCTTAACAGGAAATTCAAGAGTAGAAAGCTCTCCTATGCTTGTGTAATTCAAAGGCTTTAATCTATGAATAACAGGCGGTTATTAACCTAATGAACTAAGAAACTTGTACAAAGAAATTGCTACATTTGACAGGAGGAGGAAGGTAAATGTTACCTTTTTATACAAATATACAAATTACCATTTCTTGTTTTTTGATACCATATGCACTGAAATCCATGTGGGATACCATATTTTTGGAATATATTAAAATCTGAAAACTGAATTTGAATTAAATAGGTGGTTTTAGCAGATATATTCTTCATTTGGAATTGTTACAGTCTTGTTAATCCTCATGTTAATCAAAAATTCATGTATCTTCGGTTATTATTCTTTCTTCCTCATTTTATAGCCTATGATCTTAAGTACTTACTGAGATAGCTTGAGGGTCAACTTCACAATCTTTCTATTATAGTGGGACTTGGGTTGAACTATCAAATACACCTCAAGTAATAAATGTTATGTTACTCCAGAAATGTTTGAATAATAGATTTGGAAGGGTGCTTTCAAATGACCCTAAGTACAACTATTTTTCCCTGTTGTTCACACATGTTAAGTGAAAGTCATTTATATCCAATAAATCTTAGAACTATTTTAAATGTGAATATATATCAACTTAAGATATTGTGCCACATGTTGATGCTACTGTTCTCTCTAGGACCTAGGATCGTATTGGATATCTTTAACGTGATTTTCAAATATAAATGTGTGAAGCTTTCCTGCTGGATGTATTTCTAATATATACTTCAAAATATTTTTTAATGTATATCCTTTTTTCCACTATTTTCACATTTATGGTCAAGTCACACCTCAATAGCAAAGAAATAACTGTGTAGTGATTGCGTTGCTAATGTTATCTGGATAATACTGTGTACATGGAATGGCCAAGTCAAAATTGAGAATGGTAACTCCAAAGCTAATGTCTAATTCTCAACAATAATGGGAAATAACTACATATACTGTTCAAGGAAGCATTAAATTTTCCCCTCCTGTCATGTCCTACTACAATAACACACCTTTATGGAAAGGCAAACTAAGTTAGGACCTACTGTTTTCTACTGAGATGCCCTTCCTCTTATACCCTTGCTGTGTGTCTGCATTAATTCTGCATAGCTGCTCTGTTCATTTGGCACTGGGAGCAATCTTTAAGCATGAAAATGTTAGAAATAAAAACTCTATTTACCATCGCTGTGAAAGTCTTTTAGCACACAACCTTTTTTTCAAACACAGTATTACTTGAATGTCAAAAGACAAAACACAGATAAAAATGTTTTATGCTTTTTTTAAAAGCAGGGATAGGGACTCCTGGAGACATAAATTGCTCTATACTATTCTAGCTTAGGCAATAACAAGCATATTCAAGAATCAGAGTGATTTTATCTTAAAATGTACACAGATCTTAGACCTGATTTATTTTGGTTAAAATATCTTAAGTTGATGAAGTGCATTTGGGAGAATCTCTCAATCTCCTGTTTTCTAGCACAGTTGAAGCTACTTTCGAACCATGAACTGCCATGTGAAAACATGGGGTTGCTGTTTAAACTTTCCTTAGAGAGGATACAATGTTGTTATAGTCAATAATTTGAACATAGACCTGACTCTTTAGATAAGTTAATTCACATGTACTCTCACACTTGCCATCATTTACTTAATATTGAAAGCATGAGTTGCTTGTTTCTTTCATTTCCTTTAATTCTCAGACTAAGGTCAGATTCTTATCATATTATCTTGTTCTCATTTTAAGCAGGACTCTTTCAGTATACTTCTTTTCCTTAGCCTGTACCTAGCCTCTAGTCAGAATTCCTAATGAAGAGGGCTCACACACCCTGTCATAACTATTTGAAAGAAGATATGAATGATCGATTTGAGTTATTTAGGTATCATTTTCAGTGCCAAAAATTTCACTGAAAGTTTGACTAGTTGGAACTTTTTATAGCAGTTGCATCTTTTTAAGATCCTCATTGCTCTATTGTACTCAATCAGTTTGATATGCAAGTTTAATATGTGGTTAATACAAAGCAGATGGCTGATATTCTATTTATGCTAGGTGAAGGAATCACATAAATATCATAGACTCAGAAAATGGTTCTTTTATGTGCTATTGCCATATAAAACTTTTCTTATCTCTATTTTTATATCCCTCTTGCTTAGGCTACCGAGGACAGAAGGGAGAAAGAGGTGAACCTGGAATTGGGCTGCCAGGGAGTCCAGGTCTTCCTGGGACTTCAGGTAATAGTGATATTGTCTTCACAACACCAACAAGCCTCTAAAAATGGTAACCATGCTCCTCCCCTTTGGTCCTTATATGTCATGTTGAATGATCCGTGTTGATTAGAGGGAGGGCTATATGTGATCTGCATTCTGATAAGGTCTTTTATTTTATTAGCTCTGGGTTTGCCAGGCTCACCAGGTGCCCCAGGGCCCCAGGGCCCCCCAGGACCCAGTGGAAGATGTAACCCAGAAGACTGCCTCCATCCTGTGTCTCAATCCCATCAGCAGACAGGTGGGAAATGAACACACCTGAAGAAGACTTGGTTCCTGGTGATACCTCCTTGCCATTGGAATTATCTTATTACCGTCTGCCAAACCCTCATGACATGTGGGCTGCATTTTTTTTTTTTTTTTTTTTTTGGTGTAGGCCAGACATTAAAAGCAACCATTTGAATCCTATTCCTATAGGAATTGCAAATCAGCATTTTTAGATTTTTCCCAAATTCATTCCATATGTTTTCCTTTACCATTACTATGTTTTTATTCAGTTTTATATGGAATACACAAGCAAATCTTACCATTAGTTCTTCTTCAAAAAGAAATTACATCTTATGATTTAGTAGACTGATGATGATATCCATTTTGTAGACTCATCAACATGTGGTTGGCCTTTGCTTTCTGAATTTTAAAGCTTCAGACTTATCCTGAAGTTTTCTTGGTGTTTAAATTTCTTATCATTGCTAAGAATTTTGTCAACTTTTTTGATATAGTGCTTTGCTCCTGTTGAATGTTTTTTGACTACTTTTTATAACTTAAGAATTCTTATACCTACATCTGTCCTACTTATGCAGAAAAATAGACAGGCAATAAGAGGTTCACTTTATAACTTATGTTTTGGAAAAAACACAGGAGCCTATTTTATCAGGGATCCCAAAAACCCACCATAGCCAACTACTGAAATGACTTTGTTAACTCCTATAACGAGCTCAATTCAAAGCAATCACCACTAGCATGTATATGTACTGCATGAAAAGGAAGGAACGAATTCCATTTGTATATGAGTTCCACAAGAAAAGCCTAGCCCTCTGTGGTCCCGACCCTGAGTTTCTCATTGGTAAACAGAAAGCTGTTTTCCCTAAGACATGTCTCGTGGTGAAGGTACCAAGTTGTCTTTGGTACTCCTGAAGCTTAGATGGCCTAGCAAGATATTTGGGACCCTGTATCCATTATCCTTCTGACCTCATCACCCTCAGACGTTAAGACAAGAACTGGCCTTCGGAATAAAGGATGGGATTTGTAGCAACTGGAAAAGAAATCTCCTTGCCCTAGAAGATGAATGAGTGGTGTCAGCAAATGCATATTGAGAAAGTGAAGCCCAAAAGCTCTTAAGGAGAATAATGTTTCTCCAGAAACTGCAGCAAGAGGTACAGCTCGGCGAAGGAAAACAATGGGACTGAATATGCAACTAGCACTCAGACCAAAGAGTTAACACTCACTTCAAAACCAGGTCCTCTGAAAGGAAGCAAAAATACAGTGATCATCAACCAAACTACTAAACGGTATTTCTGCTGACTAGCTACACATTATTTTGAGAAACTGTTGGTTGAAAACAACTGATTTTCTAGAGCAGTGGGCATGAGGATGTTGCTGAAATCTAGGTGGTAGTTTCCGCAGACGCTGAGAGCATGGCACCAGAGCCCTACTGTCGCAGAGATCAGGGTTCACACCTCTTCAAGAAGCAGTGTAGATTTCAATTTGGCTAAAGCAGGATAGAAGGATCGCTTTTGTCTGTTAATTGAAAAATGAGTTTGGAAAGACAAGCTCGCTCAAATTAGAAAAAGCTCTGAACAGTGTTGTGTCTGAGGAGTGTGCCTAAATTGAGGCAGGGTTTGTTCAAATGCCCCTATGATTGGAACTGGTTTTCATTACAAATGAATGAACTGCTGGTCAGGTACTGTCTACATGGCTGTGTGTACACACAGCCTTTTAGTTGTTTCATACTGAGTTATACTGTATATTTCAAGTCCAAGTTTATTTATTTTATTTTTCAAGGTTATTTTATTTAAGTGTTTTTAACTTTGAATTGATTTTCTTTTTATTTTCTTTCCTGTGCAATACCTACAATGGTGCTGTATTTTAAACTCACACAATTGGAATATACATATGTTTATGTATACATATGGAATATACATATGTTTCTTAGTAACATGATAATATATCCCAAAAAATTGTACATAGATCTAAAATTTGGTGCTATGTGTATATCTCGAACTTTTAATTTGTTGAATTTTCTGAAAGCTTATAACTTATCTGCCATGCATATTAATTTACTTGAATTTGTCCTAAAGCTAAACATTTTATGTTTTCAAAGATTATTTTTTCATATTAATAGGTTGTTTATCTTTTTGCCTCTTTGCTAATTTAAAAGTGTTCATTTTATCATTTTAATGTTTTTGTGGACTTTTTTGCTGATGACGATCAATTTGGGGGGGAATTTTTTTTAGTTGATCCTTTCATATACATAAAAATACACAATTCATTTTCTTGTTTTATAAATTCTGTCCATTTTTAGTCTACAAAAAATGTCATGCATCCTTCCTTACAAATTGTATATCTAGGAATCTTTCTTTTTCCAAACTCCATTAATGCTTGACTGGTTTATCTTGTTCCAAAGATTTGAACTTATCCAGGTAATTTGAGAAGGAAAGGGAGGAAGGTGGAAATATAATATTATATGATGCATATTACAAAGTAGAACTATCACAATGATTCAGGCTCATATTTTGTAACGGGACACATGACTAACTTTGACATAACTAGAAAAAAAATGGGGCTGTGTCCACATAAAAGATACAAGCCTCTCTCACTCTGTTATTTACCTGCAGATACTTTTCTCTGCCTCTGCACTGTACACATGATATGCGACAAAGGGAAGAATGAAATGCTGGATCCAGCTAATATAACATTAAATAAAGTGGACATTTGGCATTTCCTAATTTCTTTAATAAAAAGAAAGTAAATAATTTGGGCCCCAAAGTAGGGTGGGAAATTTTCTTGTAAATAACTTACGGTTGCCAAATCTCTTCTACAATTTTATTCCATTCCAAGATATGTGTTTATTTCCACATAGATGTTAGAGATGTCCACAGCAGGGGAGAAGAATTATCAAATTTCATGAATTATCTCATTTGTGCTCCAGATAACCAGAGTGTTTAAATAAAAAATAATTATGGGCCGTGATATTAAAACTGTGTTTTCCATGTACAAGTATGTTTGAATTCCAGTCTTGCATTTTATTCCAAGATCCATTGACACTTTCAGATAGAAGTCTATCTATGCAAATAGGAGATGACTTCAATTAATATTTGTGGTCTTTGGAATAAAGAAAAACGGAAAATAATGCATGAATTTGTTCAGTGTCCTTTCCAACTGAAGACATTAACCATTACTTCTATCTATAACAGAAACACAGCCAGTCTTAACCTTTTAAACTTTGTACCTGTGATCATAATTTAAAGTAACCCCATATGCTTATTTCTATGTTTTCTGATGTTGAAACTTTAAAATTTTAGTCACTTATAGAGCTTAAGTAATTATCTTAAGATACGTTGTCTGTAAAAATTGTCATTTGATATTTGGCTCATAAAGTAATTTTTTATGAGTATGTTTTAGGAGCTAAATAAGGTTTAGCTGTCCCTTCAGTCTTTCTCATCTGTTGGGAACCTATGATATACCTCCTTTTGTCCACAA